>PDGT01000043.1:1801640-2009928 GCA_003671415.1 Megathymus violae
TATGGTGAATGGCCGCACCTGTCCGAGGTCGCTGGTCTTTTGTACCACCGTGCCGTACTCTTGCATGGCAGTAGGTCTATCTATCCACCTAAGTACAAAATCTAGGGTCAAAAACCAGGTCATATCAGGTCAGGTTCGATGATATCTAAGATATGAAGGTTCTGTCAAAAGACTAGTTAATAATGTTTATGATTTTTTTTAAACCTATATCAATACCGCAATAAAATCTGAATAGAAAAATAAAATTTCAGTGAATTCACCAGATTCACAAGGGGAAAAATTTCTGAACGGTTGACATGAGCGAGGACAATATATGAGTTGAATGATACTACGTCATCTATATCAAAAAAATGAAGAGTGTTTTCAGTTGCGACTACTGTTCTATTAGGTTGTACCCTCATTTATTTTATTCTATGAGCATAAAGAGCTCAAGTCCAAATCTGTCTCGCATGAGCTTTGTACTATAAATGAGTCCAACACTTTTTCTCTTCCAGTTGCAATTTAACGGTATCACCAGCATAATATTTTCTTTAAAAAAAATTACTTATTATGTTTTGGAGATGATGGTGCTAAATTATCAAGTTTCAAGCAATTTCTTGAATGAGATTTTTTTCTGGTCCTTCGTTTTTCCTCAAAAGTAACCCAACGTATACTTTCATTTGTAACAAAAAATATAATAAAAAATCACCTCTCTGTATCTATACTATCATATACTTGATTGAGTATATCTATACCTACCATATAATTTAACATTAATATAGTATTAAACAATTTCAATTTTTCAAAAATAATTATCGACATTATTATTATAATTATTATTATTTATTATTATGATCGCTAAACAAAATTGAAATATATACAAATATTTTATAAACCACTTTACGTTTAACTTTGAGATTTTATCTTTAATCGTTCACAGAACTGTATATTTTGTTCCAGTTAAGTCAGTTAAATTTTAATAAAACTAAGTAAGCTACACGAACCCCACTGAAGGTTCATCCTAACAAAGTCGCTTACAGAATGTCTCGGTATTAGAGTCTTGGAGTTTTTCGAACAACATTTACTTGGAGGTAAATTATCGGCAACTGCAAATGCATTCGATGTTCTTCCAACTTGGAGTCATCTGTTTGTTGGAAAGTCACGTACTACTAAGTAGTAAGTTGCCGGAAGTTTGGTAGTTTTTGAATCCTATTGTTTTTAGTACATTTCTGTGTTTTCCTTTCCAAATTCTTTTCACACTTATCCATCCTAGGTATTTATTAGTATTATTGTTGACGGGTCCGTTTTAATGTGAAACTTATCTCTGTGGGCCTTGATTACATCTGATGAGTATCCTACACATGCATAAATGTGTTACTTTTAAAATGTACATTTTTATAAGTGACGATTTTTGTATAAACTGCGTAAATTTAGTTCCAATATGACAATTATGTTTGAAAGAACAATTGTTATTCTTTAATGTGAACGTGAGTGTACACTGGTAAATTATTTGATGTATAATTTTAAATTTCCTAAGTTCATTGAATAAAAAGTTAAGATAAAATAGCACATGATCTATCCCATAAACCCATGCAAGTAGAATTACCCTGTATGCAAAAAAATTGTCGACACCAAAGGAAAATAAATCCTTATAAACTTGTAAACATACACAAAGAAAACAGCTGTTAAAACTTCTGGATCACACAGAATAAATGAAAGCGCGCAGTAATCCACAATTACAAGGAAACATTGGTGAGAGATTTCGAATAAAATACATAATCCTGCCCCCGCTCAGCGTCTTACGGAACGAAATAAAACGGTTTTAGAAAAAGGTTGTTTCACCAACTTAACAAAATGTTGGTATATTAAAGTACCTTCCTTGTTAAAAATATGTTTTTTAGTTTTTCATTCCGGTAGACAAATAAGCTAGACATCTGAATAAGTAAAGATGGTCTGCTCATTAACATCCGTAACAGCAAAGTGATCACTGATGTTTATTCGACCTCAAAGCAGCAAAAAAAATATACCAAATTTTTACAATTTAAAACACATTAATTGCCTTATAAAAACGTTACAATTATTGCCAACCAGAACAGGGCAGAAAACCTTCATACAAACATTACGAAATGGATCCTGGGCAACATTATGCTGGTAACCAGAAGACAACCAGCGCTAGTTTCCTGCAGGGTCCGCTAGTTGACGTCATGGAATATAATTTACAAAATTACGATAACCTAGGTGCATATCATTGATAAAGTTTGCAATTATATTAAACGGAAAAAAACTACAAACAAACCAAAACGCACAATGATCATCGCTGCACTATGTATTTTGTAATTATTAATGTCAAAGAAAATACTTATCGCATATTAACGAAACCGCTTTAAGACTATTATGAGAGCAAATTAAAAGTCCGGAACATGCCGCAACTTCGTATCGACGGTCGTGATAGTAAGCGAGAAAACTGGATTAAAACTGCGCTTGAAACTGATCGTAGACGAACAAAGCTCAGGTACTGGTGATAATAGCGGCTGGAACCCCGGGGTTATTAAGAACTTTCCACAAAGTCAGTTTCTACGGAAATGAATTGGGTGCTGTTGGTCTAAGCAGGGTGAGCACTCAGGTTCGCCTGTCAATTGCAAAGGCTATTTGCTGTTTTTCACTTGTGTAAATAAGGAACTCGATTCACTGCTTACGTCCAAGATTAGGAATCGAATGAAAAAAAACTAAGTTACACGACGATGCTGAATGAAACAATAAACCATTTTCTGTTGTAATATTTTTATTTTTAGGAATTAATAAGCGACTGCCATGCCACAAAAAGCAATAAATTTTTTACGGTGTTTTATATTCGTAATTTCAAATATATGTAATGTCATCTATCAGCGTTCGACTCGACGGAGAGGCGTGCAAAGAGACTCATTGGTGACCCAGGTCTGGTCGAAACCAATCTGTAAAGCATTGAGCATAGGCGCAGGGTCGCCAGCCTCTCGGTTTTCTATACGATACATTTTGGAGAGTGTGCACAAAAATAATTCGAATTCATTTCCCATCACCGTTCTTCCATCGAACAACTCGAGATACAGCAGGTACCCATCCTTAAGTAGTGAACCTGCACGGACGACGTGGTTTGCGTCTTCATTTATTATGTGCAGTGCAAAGGACTGGAGTAGCTTGCCCGCGTCGATATTCCCGGCTAGTTACCATATGGAAATCTTCAAGAGGAGAGTGAATAGGCTTTAGGTATAAGTTAGTGCATTCAATATCTTAGATTTTATCACCACTGACCATCAGGTGGGATTGTTGTCTAGCATTAACTTATTTTATGTAAAATAAATAAATAATAATTAAAAACATGTTCCGATTCGAGTGAGATTAAAATGATTTCTATAATAAATTATTTCAAGATATGATTTTACCGAACGGAGTAGGCAGATACGGTGGTAAAAGAAAAAAGAGGTTGTGTTTTCTTATGGCTTGACTCACAAACAATGTTTTATAAGTTCTATACTCTGCAGGGTATCGCGTAGTATTTATTCGCTCTGTATCCCACAAGTCATTAAATAGAACGGGGTGGTAAACAGTAGCAGAAGACCGCGGAATAAAGCCTTCAAAAACTATTTAGAGAGACTTTGTAGGCAATTGGCGCAGAAGCCTCTGGCATAGCGGAAAGTTCAATACTTTTTTGTAGTAAATTTGTTTTGGATAAAGTTCTTCAGAATTTTCCAGTTGCTTTAGCTTCTCCTTAGATGAATTTGCTCCGTAAAAAAACTTATTAATAACATCATTAGAGTGTCGAGTACCAGATTTTATTGTACCCATAAACTACAGTCTAGTCAAAATAAATAAATAACTTAATATAACCTTAACCAGTCAAGTCACTCAAACTCGCTTAGAAGTTACTCGATGACTAACATTAATAAATTTACCCACGGCCCTATCCGATATATTATTGTCTTTTTCCATACAAAAATACCAAAGTTTAAGCTTCAATAGTGAGGTCAAGGTGCTATGCCATTAAATTTTTTATCATGAAATCTGTAGCACACGTAAGTTACTTATACAGCTCGTACCGTTAGTAAGTTAAGTAGCAATGATCAGACTTTGTAAATTTAAAAACATAATTAATCCGGAAGAAAAATTTAAGTATCCAGAAATTAAAGATAATAAACAATAAGGTAAATTTTATTAAGAACGAAGTAAGTTGCAATTAATATAATTACGCGTATCTTTAAATTTTGATTAAGTTATTGCAGTGATTTGCGTTGACAGTTGATTATATATGAAATGCGAAAACCATTGCCTGACGAACTGTTCATTTTTCTGGGACAAAATATTCTTATTGAGTTATTATAAAACAATTTTTTTTAAATATATGGCATATGCGTTAAGATAAAGAAATACAGAATTACGTTATAATGTTTTCTTCGTGACTTTGAAGCGCTACGCATGATTTAAGCTCTCTATAGGTTTACCATCATAATTGCACCTAGGAATTGTTGCAAACTACCTTTAATACTAGCCTAAAATCTCTGTGTTATTCCAAGATCTTTGTCAACTTTAAAACAAAGTTATAAAAAATCAAGTCAGCAATTTATAATGAAAATTTACATCTATCGCTTGCGAAACTAAGTTCCGTTGCTCTATTGTGGCTTCAAAAAGAACAAATAAACAAACACTACAGTATTATATTACTGTTTAATATTAGTAATGTTATGTTACTATTAATACTTTGAAAAGTATATTTAATTGCCATTGTATATATAAAACTGAATGATCTGTGGATAATCTTTAATATATACTTTGTGATCCTATCTTCGCCAGCTCTACTGCCTGAAAGTTACCGCATATATGTACTTGATCAACTAATATTTGATTTTCGAGTGTGATATATACACGAGTGAGTAAATACACGAATTAACGATTGGTGGTCAATCATAAATCCAATCAGACAAATTACAATAAAAAAGTATATTAATATATAAAAAAAAATTACCAAAATCCAATTCTTATTATCCAAATGGAATTTAAATCCAAATGTAATATTTTCAAGTAATTTCACTTATGTAACATTAACACGAGTCACCCAGTGAGAATTTTGATCCAAAGAGCAAATTTAGTTCATTCAAAAGTTTCTTACGTGAAAAAGTTGCCGTTTTAGTTGCAACCTTAAACTTTTCTCGACGCTAACTAGAAGTTATCAAAGGCTAGTTTCTTGCTTGCTTCTTTGAGGAAAATACTGCTCTCCAGTTACTTTTCGGCCTCTGTCTGCTTCTTGTGCATCAAGTATAGCAGTTTCAAGGCGAATGAAGTAGATAATTACATTGTATGGGTGTTGGTTCGTGGCGAAAGTTGGGAGCTTCAACATTTATTATATACAATCTTGAATCGCTGCAACAGCATGGTATAGACGTTATATGAAAATTAATGACTAATATATTATGACTACTGAAATAATAGTATTTTTTTTATTTTAATACCCGACAAACAAGCAGACGAACCAACTGATTGTAAGTGGTCACCGTCACCCATGGACATCAGCGAGACCAAAGGTATCAGTGATGTCTTGTCGACCAAGAAATTAAGAATGTACAAAGAAAGTACTAGCTTTCAAGCCCCTAGCCGGAATACGAAGAGACGTTTGGCGGCTCACTCAAGGGGGAGGGCGGCAGCCAGGCAGGCTACACGGAAAGATAATACTATCAGCAATAAGCCCTACCACCAAGCAGACTGACTTCTGTCGCCTGTTACAACCCCCTATTCTGCCAGCGTGGAATTGGGGGACTAAAATGATAGAAAAACGTTACCTTGCCCACCGACCGAAAGGTTCCAAGTTCGAATCCCGGTAGATGCAGATGTAGACTGGTAAATGTTTATTATGGGGTCTTGGATGTTTATTATGTTTCGTGTAGATACTCGTACACACGATATATTCAACATAATGTAATCTAATGCGGAGGTATGAGTGTCTGAATGTTTACTACTTACCAATTATGGTTAGAAATAAAAAAAATTCCGCAATTAAAAATTACAAAAAAAAAATACAAAAAAACATGCTACCGATTCCTACTCTTATGAATGACCAACTCATAGTACAGATACACACACGATATTAATCTCAGCGTCATAATCGATATTCGGGTGTAATCAAAATTAACGACAGAAATTACGCAGCCATAGTTCTGAAGCTAAATATGGAGGACAAAGCGCGGTATTTCAAAGGCCCTTTGACCACTCGCACGTATCCTGTCGAATGAAAGGCAGAATAATCTGTCGTCTCAGTGCACTCACCAATTGATACACCGCGACCGTGTTTGCGGTAAACTGCAAAAGTGACAAATATAAAACTATACGATATATTTTTCCATTTGAAATCAATATTGTTGATCTGTTAAAATATGCTTAACTGTAACATAGTTACTTAAATCACGATAACTACGGCCATATTTTTCCGGTGCGAACTATAAAACTATGGGGAATCAGTGAGGTTACATCCTGCAGTGTATTGAGCGACGCCCAGCTGCAAATTCCCGCTAAAGTAGGATATAAGTACGTGGGTGTTTATTTGTTAATTGAAATCTAATATTGTAAAACAATTCCCATTAAGCCATCTTGTAAACACTGTTTGACGAGTGTGAAACTTTCGAAGGAGCTAATCCAAATCCGAACCTAAAAATTTCACAAGTACCAGAAATGAGATCCTATTTCAGTTCTGTGTTGTTATTTCATACTCTAATATTAATGTATGTAAGGACCGATTAAATATAACAAGTATTAGAAGTATTTTCATAGTGATAGACGTTACTTATTTATTATTCTTGACTTCATTTATAGCTTAAGTTCTTAATACTATGTATTTTTCCTATTGAAAATGAACTAATAATGAATTTAATGATGCGGTCGTTTCTCAACCGCTCGCCTCAGTAGTTAATCGAAAATTAATCCAAATGACTCACACATATGTTAAAAATCATAATTTGTTTTTACTTTCATATTCATTATAGTCGAAATAGTTTCTGTTACAGAAATTCTAACAAATGTAATGTTTAAAACTTGAAATAAATTTATGATGAAATAAGTTTATGTAAGTTTTGCCGTATTTATAATGTTTTAGTAGAAAGTAAACATTGGTATTTCAAAAATAAAATGTACCGGAACTTTCCATGTTCAGTATATCACAGAGTGCGCAAGACAAACTAACAGCCTTTATACTTTTCTAGAAATTTTCTTTTTGTTATTCAATTCAATTACTTCATAAATTTACATAATGAATACGACCCTTACCAAAAAAATCTAAAAAAATCCTTGTTACAAAACGCAAAGCTTTCGATACGACAAGGCTTCGTATCGAAAAGTTCCTCTCGTTGTATTATTCGGACTTTGACCAATGTCGCGTGGGGACCCGTAACGGGTGGAAGGATCTCGAATTAATCAATTTCGCTTATAACCCTAGTACATATTAACTTTCCCGTCCTCTGGACGAGTAGGTATTACAAATTCGATATATTTGGTTCAGTCGCATTTAAGTAGTTGTTTATTACGTGTTATATTTTACCGTGGCAACATCGGTACGCGCAGCGCGCTGGCCACACTGACGAACGCAACGAGGGGAGAGCGGGACGAGGCCGCGACCACGGATGAAATTTATTTTTTCTTTCTTGTTTCACTTTACCGCTAGCGTTACACGTCTTGAGTTTAATTAGAAATTAATTTATGTACTTGGTAATGTATTTACGTATACTTTAACATATTATTGATATGGGAACATTTTTGTTCCGCATAATGAAAGCTCATGAATAAAATGTTTATCGTAGAACATATACAATGGTCGGAAATATAACTTGAAATATTTTCTCCAATATAATTACAAGCGATAAATAGTTATTGTGAATATTTATATGTATTTTCCAAAGCGTGTATCGCAAACTAAATAGGCTTAATAATTCCGTTTTAAAAAACTTTTTTCTATATTAGCTATGTAAGGTATATCGAAAATCCTTTTTCCGTAGTGTGTCCTTTGGATATAAATTTGGTCTATATTGATCTAATGACTTCGTTATGATCATGTCGATGTGTTAAGAGCTGAGAAAGCTTAAATAAAGATCGATATTAAAAAATTCAATAAATAATTAGTAGGCATTAATTTACAAAAATCTATTGAAATTTCCAGGTGGAAAATGGAATATTACTAACTCAATCCGTGAACACAACATATAATGCACTTTTATGTACGCCTATCACGTCCTTCTCATGAAGAAAACGATTACAATACATAAAAAAATATACACAAATGATAAAACTAACAACACCAAACTATCAACCAACATAAACAAATACATAAAATAATTATCTGCCGTAACAACTTTTATAATATACAATAGAATTATAAATAAATACATATTCGCAACACACCAACATCTGTTTTGGATTAAAAAATTAAATGATATCAGAGTTAGCCACCTGCTAGTTGGTAAACGCTATTAAGTAGAAACTAGGAGCAGCTGCGGAACTAACAAGGTGTGTTATTTCTAAGTTGAAGTACTACAGATAGTTTCTGTTAACTTATTGTAAGGCATTCAACTGAAATCAAGTCGCTCCTCTGAGACAAACTTTATTTGTCAAAATTTTGATACAATTTAACATTCATATTGCAGACCAATTGAATTTATCTGTTCTCTGAATAAATTTGAGTATTCAAATCACAACTACTTTTATTGTTCTATGAGAGCTAATTATATTTTTAATCGAACTATTTAAAGTATTTTTATATTGCAACAAATGGGCAGACGAAATACTCGATGGTTAATAGACAGTGTCACACATGGACGTTCTAAAGCAACACCGACTTAAGATGGAAGCGAGGGACTCACTTATTACTGGTTCCTTAACTCAACTCCTAAAATCGTAAAAACATGTCACGGTTGATTCTTGACGGAGGGTGGGAGCTTGCCAGGTAGGTATAAAAACCTTAGCATAATCTTAGGATAAATAATAAACCAGGTTGTACAAAGTTCAGTGACTTCCAAAAGGACCGTTTTGCAATAGCCTTATCCTTTGCTTAGCAGAGCACGAGCTGTACTACCAACAAGTGAGGTTGGCTCGGATTTTGTTAAAATTAAATGAAATATAAGTGGAAGTGTTTTTGGCTCATGTCAAATATAAATAAGATCGTATATAATATCATGTAGAAAATAAATTGGAGGCGGATAATAATCTCCGGAACTACGTCATATATTTCAAAAATTATTTCAGAATACGAAAGGGGCAATATTCCCGATATATTTAAGCTACACATATCACGTATATATGTAATTATTTAATGTTCATCAATAAAATGATAATATATAAACTTCACAATACTTCTTATCGATTCTAGAATCAAACTCAACTGCAAAAGTCCGTTCGTTTCGTCGGCAGCCATAGAGCATTTATCCCAGGGGCAAAACCAATCTGAAAAAATAAATGACCTAGAAACCATAATAACATGTAATGTTCAATGGAACATTTATCAATCAGTCTATTGATCAGCAGGAAGTCAATAACCGTATCAGAAATAATAACTCAATCAGCTGCAGCAATATGGAGTGCGGCGCAACCGGCGCTTCCTGTTTGTTGCGGAGTGCGGAAATCCAATTACGGAGCGATAAAAGTGCGGACGTGGCCGATACGCGCTCGCAGTGAACACCGAGATTGTGTTACTGTAAGCGGATTTAAAATTTTGCCCCTAAAATTTTTAATTCAATACCAAATATTTCATGGATAAATATGAATAGACTGGGACTTAAGTCAGCATGAATAAAATACTTTTTTATTTTAAACAAGCTATAAGTATACAATATAAACATAATATAAAATAATGTATTGTAATATAAATCTTATCTATAGTAATACATTTATGAATACACTGACTGAAGACAATGAGTAAACTAGAAATAAAAATACAAGAATAAATATACATTATAGAAAATTATTTTGTGAATTTTTCATTTAAAATTTCTTTGTATAAAGGCATAGTTCCAAGTTCTAAGTTGGTTCCAGCTACAAACTACAATATAGTCTTATCTTCGAATCGAAATTATAAATATTTTGTCGACTTTTTATGTCAAAATCCAATCGTGACCATTGCATCGTGACATCCCTGACACCGAGTGTGTATCGACACGATTGCATCATTTGGCGACCTCCAACACGAGGAACCCGTTTCCATTAACTAGTTAATTATTCAGTAGAATGCACCTGACTCGGATACAAGGATGAACCGTTTGCCAATATGTCGATTACTCAAAATTCACTAGACAAATATTATATGATAACGCCGCTTTTATATTGATATTGCATTACTGTGAAGACAATAAACCATGATATGAAAAGTTTTATAACTCGAAGCAATACCCGTTTACAGCGACGAATGAATGCCAGTCTTACGGCCCGATAGCAAACGGTAAAAATAAATCGATAAAAATCCAATATAAAAATTTTCTCACTTATCTCTCGATTGCTTTCAGTTAAGTGAATAAAACGGTTTAAGATTTATTTTTTCCTTAAAAGTATATATCATCAAACTAGTAGTAACTTTAAAGTTCTTAATATGCTGAAAATTTGTCGACTCGTATGAATTAAATTGTACTACGATATAGGTTAATGTATTATTTGGTATGTGATTGGAGGTTTGTATAGTTTTGCCCGTGGTGCTAATACAACACCTGGCAATTATGCGGAGAAACAATTGACTTCGCAACTGTATTTCACTTTGATGGTTGTCGGAGCCGGGATACACTTAATTCTGATAATATTGTAGAGATTTTGGCAAAGTCGTGGTCGAGCTTCACTGATTTAAAACTTATATCAGTGTAAAAGAACCTCGCATTTGTGTTTTTACTCCATATTACATATAGTTAGAAGTAGGTTCAAGTTCAACTTTAAGAGATTTTTGATAACAATATAAGAAATCTTGCCATTCCTGTGCGCTGTTTCTGTCTTTTTCTTAAGTAGCATTATAAATAAATAAATAAACGTTTACACACTCTCACCCACGCACTAGGATTCCCTGTGTTGCGTGTGGCATGGACGTACACAAATATTACAAACACCCATGATCCGAGAACAAACATTTATCTGTCACATAAATGTCTGCCCCGGCCGGGAATCGAACCCCGACCCCTCGCTCGGCAAGCAGAGTCACTACCAACTGGGTTATGGGGTCGTCGAATTGTTTGGCTTAAGATTAAGTCTTGCGCTGACTAGATCAGTTATTTAATTATTCATGTACACACATATTTTTGCAAAGTGTAACATTAAGGATCTTAAAAATGTACAAAAGAACCGCTTATTTCTTAAGAAATGTCTTCCAGCAGACCTATGACTGGAGACTGGAAATCGAGAGGTAGATGAAGCGTACACACACATACATAAAACAATAAATTTTCTAAAATAGCATAGAAATACGTAGGTGCATTATACATACATAAATATTATTATACATATTCTTCTTTCTTATTTATTTACAGACATATTTTTATGGCATTAAGTGACAGAAACAAAGACAGTACTTTATTCTATCAAAAGTTCATTAAACAATTAAAAAATATATTTGACTAATAGTAAGACAGAGTATAACACAAATTGTGCTCCGCAAGGCAAAAATGGTTGCGTTCGATGTCATCAGCTAATGTGTTATAAAAAATTTGCAAATTTGGACCATCAGAAAAGTCGATGTAGCTATACTAGTATCTACTTTATATTGATATATATATATATATATATATATACTAATAAATAAAATTGGAGTGTCTGTTTGTAATAATAAAATAACGTTTTTTACAATTTTTGTTTGTCTGTCTGTCTGTTTGTTCCGGCTAATCTCTGAAACGGCTGGACCAATTTTGACGGGAATTTCACTGGCAGGTAGGCAATGTAATAAGAAGTTACTTAGGCTACTTTTATTTCTACTAAATAACTTTTTTGTTAAATTCCACGCGGATGAAGTCGCAGGCAGAGCTAGTCAGAAATAAAAACAATATTCGGTGACTCCAATTAAAATCGCAATAAAAGAAGTGTTCTGTTTCTCTGAAAAACAAATTTTTAGTTCGTTGCCACATACGAAAATTATGACTGAAGTAAGTAAATGTACATGTCAAAAAATAGCTTTCATTTCAAAACTCAAGGCGGGGAATGGAAAAATGTTTTAAATAAATAAATATAATGGCATTCGAGGCGTGCGGCGTCCACTCCACGCCACGCTCTACGGAACGGAGTTTGACACTTCACCGTAGCGTTTGTTTTATTTTAGCATTTGTGAGAGCACGTACGCTCGATAAATTTTGTTGTACTTAGCTGGACGTCATCGCCACTTCCTCGGGTTCCTGTCGAGTGACCCCCGCACAAATTGGGCTGGCACGCCTACAAGTTGCTTATGGTAACTTGTAACAAACATTTTCTCATTTTATTTTAATTCTAATTTTACATTTTCGCTATCATTAGCTCGTATGTTTTATGACTATAATGCTATTGTGCCGTACTAAAATTCGGAGTTTGTAAATCGATCTCATATACGAGTTCGAATCCTGCATTAGTGTATTTTTAATTATGTACATATTAAGTGTTTCTCTGGTGCAGAAAAATATCTTAGCATCTTTCTAATGTTCTTAAGATGTGAGAAGTTTATAACTCACATTCTGAAAGGAGTCCAGAGACAAACTACATATGTGGGAGTCCCGGCTTTTGATAATGACCATTGTTTTTGTCGTGTGTTGTTTAGTGAAGCATCTTTTCGTTTATTGTTTCACTAATGAACTATTAATTTTCAACTAAACTATTTAAACTTAACTATACATCAACAATATGAGTGAATATATAACTTTAGTATGGCCTATATTTCGTACGCTGGACACAACGCTTGACGGGGCTATATGTATAGAAAATGAAAGGTCGCATTTATATGAAGATAGTGATATTATCTGTTATAATGTAAGTAAGAACACAATTAAATAAAATTCAAATATATAATTATAAATTGTGTAGTGGT
The DNA here is from genome assembly GCA_003671415.1 of Megathymus violae. Classification (NCBI taxonomy): domain Eukaryota; kingdom Metazoa; phylum Arthropoda; class Insecta; order Lepidoptera; family Hesperiidae; genus Megathymus; species Megathymus violae. Next base: position 1,814,644 of record PDGT01000043.1, read on the forward strand.
TTTAACATAACATTATGAAATAATATAGCAATATATGTAATTTTATATTATAGTACTGTATTATATTAATAGTAAATTACTTATATGATAAAAAAATTCTCCCAAAGTTTCTAAAATCCTTGCGTAAAGAAATTTCATTAAAATAATATACTATTCATTGATAATTTTAAAGTAAATACTATTTTTTAACAAAATGTAATTAAGTAAGCTGAACCGTTTTGATTAACTTTAATAAATAATATAAATATCATATTAAATATGATATATATTTAGTTCTCATTACTGTATTATTATTTTTGTGAAAATATAAAATCTTACGTCTTAAACATAAAATGATTCTTTGTAAGAATTTAATTGTACCGTTATTGACAAGGAAGGAACTAATTTCAGTAAACTATCGCATTTCTTCAATTTCTTAAAATAGCATTCCTTAATTCAAATTTTACTATGTTAGGGGATTATCTCATAAATCACGCCATACGTTAAGGATATTTAAAGTGCGACAGCCGAACATCGTCGCAGTGGCAAACCTCAACGAGTCGCATGCTCGACAAGTCGTATGCTCGACAAGTCGCATGCTCGACAAGTCGATTGCGCGACGAGGCGGAAGCTCTCGACGCGGTACCAAGCGCCGACATTCCTAACAATTTCGCGTCTGTGCGTTTTATTGACTCGACACGGAAATGGCAGGGTATGGTGTCAAAGGACGGGAACTTGCATAGTTTTGTCTGCCGAACTTGATCTTACTTCTAAAATGCACGTCTTTCATTGAGAAGTTTGCGATGACAGGTATGTATTTCACAGAGCGCTGGATTCAAATTTCATTACTCGTGTCATGTAAATGAATAATTGATGGAAATTACAGTTATGTTCGGTGCGTAATTAATACGGTTATATAATCAGTTATAAGCACTGCAACCTTTTCTTTATGGTTAAAAGTTTAAAACATAAATGTCAACGTTCGAGCAAATGAGGAAAAGTCGACTGAATCTTTCAGTGTATTAAATCGTGACACTTAAACAAAAATTTTACTAGGCGTGTCTGTTCTGTTACAATAAAACGCTGTGAGTTTATTAAAAATATGTCGGCCGTAAAATACGCGCCACCTAATACATTCATAAAAAGTCTAAACCGGGCCGTAACCCCCAGATGGGACCGGGGTACAAAGAATAAAATTGTTTATTACTCATGCTAGGGATAATAAGTGTCGCCGAATTGTGCAATATCTTCGGCTATCGCGATAAAACCCCGTATTGTCTCCCGTAGTGCGTCATTTGCATAAAGGTGTCTGCGCACTTCGCGTGAGACGTGACGATCGTTTAACTCCGGTTCGACGGACGCGAGTTTATAAGATACGAGTGTAAAGAGCAGATGGAAGTGGTTTTAGTGTGTGAGGAAAATTTTGGACGTGACTTTTTCAAAACAATAAGCTAATTGAAATTCCAGAACGAAAAATTAAATAAAATGTTTTTTATTTGAATTTCGATCCTTTCTTGAGCAATAATGCAAGAACAGGTAACGATTAATTTAAAATTAAGTAAATGTTTCCCTTTTTTAATTTTTCATTCGCTTCATAAAGTGAATTTTCTTTTTTTTATATAATATTCCTGTTAAATTTTCTTTTTTTATATGATTCCTGCGGAAGTAGTAAAAATAATGAAATTCATTCATATTATGAACCATCCGTGCTTATAAGAACTAACCTGCTTACTTCATCCCTTTTGAATAGTAACAAAATTATTGTAAATTCTTAGATCAACAGATGGCAAAATGTCCTCCATCACTATGAGGCCGGTATTAGTGCAATGTGAACCATTCCTACAAGTATGATAAGTTCGCTTGCGACGGTGGATCTAGTTCTTATATATCTAGGTAACCACTCTCGGTTAGGTTTCGAAGGTTTCAGCGGTTGAAAAGCGGACCGGTTTCTCCGTGGCCATAATCGTTTATCGGCCGACGTTATGTTAGCACGTGACGCGATTCACTATAGAATAAGGGTTGCGGCTGACTCGATCAATGAGAGCAATGACGTTCAACTTCGAAGCTGAAAACCAGCTTTTTTTTATTGATAAGAAATAAAATAAAATCGATTAAACCGAAATCGGCATCTCAAATATATTTTTCTCAATTAGCTTTACGTAAATAATTAACTTTAACTTTAACTTTAACTTTAATATATAATAATAATAATAATAAATAATAATAATAATAATTAACTTTAATTTTTAATGAAGCCTTTCGAACATAAGAGAGGAAGTATCCACAAATTTTCAATATTGTGTTTAATTTTCTATACACTACACATTTGGAAATTATACAAAATGTCCTACTTACAGTCTTGATCATACGGCAGTAGTCTTTTTGTTTATACATATAGGTACTCCTCAAAGTTAAACCCCAAAACCAGAACTGACGAATATATGAATTTCATCCATTCATTTCTAATGATCAATTTATGATCTAATTGTATATGCTACCAAGTTTAAAAATACTCCATTCAGTTGAGGAATATGGGTGGCTTGAGAAAATAAATGTTACACGTAGAGTTAAAAACATTAATCAATAAGAATTAGATTTACATCGTACGTATGGAATCCTAAAAACGATACAGTTTACATTCCTCGCAGCCATCGTCTTAAAAAAGTTACAACTTCCAATACAAAACTTAAATCCGAGCCGATATTGACAAAACCAAGCGAACCATATAAACGTTAGCAATAATCGCATATACACAGGTTCACACACAGCGTCCTGGCACAGCGAGCTCGGACCTTTTGGATCGTCCTAATTCAACTATCACAAAATAAAAACACGTGTATAAGTTACTAAATCCTAATGAAATATACATCTTTGACGTCTGAACTTCGACGCAAGTCGAGCGTCACGACGTAAACACACGTACATACTAACGTGATTAGCATTCCCCCTCCACCCTTTACGAGCCACCCCGAGCGACCTGTTATTAGCGAATAACAAACTCACCATTCGCAATAACCCATGTATCTCTATTTGCCTCCTGATGTATGAGTTATCTAATGCAGTTATTGAGTACAGAGGGGTGCGTGGCAACATACTGGATTCATCTCTAGCAGTCAAGTATATAGTGATCATAACCAATGGTTGCTAGAGCAAGTCCCAGTTAATTTAGATCAAATAAGCCAACATAACCATAACCGTAACTGAAACCTGTAATCAAATAAGCCAACATAACCGTAACCGTAACCGAAACCGGTAAAATATTATTCATATATCCGCATCCGTATCGAGGTCCAAAATTTCATATCCATAACATCCCCACTACACTCCCACAGAGCCCTTAAATGAAACCCTTGTAGCTATAGGTGAGGAAAATGGGCCCAGCATGAGTCGCTTAAGCAAATACATATGTGTTCCTGTGATCATTTATTTAGTCATTCGTCAGCTGGTACAATCTTTTTAGTCTAGCTCTATGGTCTTAAGATAAATAAATCCCCGAGTTTAATATAAATGAGTATTGGAAGATATGTGTGTATTCAATCAATTTGTTTCCTACCGCAGGGCACGAGTCTGTTTTCATAAGAGAAGATCTTAAGGGTAGATGAACCTGTTTCAATACAATTAAGGGGAGAATTTAATTTCTGTGAACAGCCGACAAACTAGCAGATCGATATGGCAATGTAGTCTAGGATAATAAGTAACTCTTTTTCATTAAGTAAATTATGACAAAAGAACTGTGCCTTACAGTACATATACAATAAGTTGTAACGAAATAAGAAAAATATATACAATTCGTATTCTTATATGCAAGGTCTTCAAGATATTTTTCCTTTCGATGGACATTTAGCAGAGACTCCCACGACAATAGCATTGTGATAACGCCAGTTCAAAGTTTCTTTATTTGCTAGAAATGGACAGCACTCAAGCTCCACTCGGATATAACAGTTTCTCGTCATGCCCTCGCGTGCTTCAGTAATTTTAAATGGAATTCTTTTAATCTAAACGTTTCCCAAATTAGAGAATGACTTTAGTCTGTAAGTTGTTTTATGGTTTGAAACAACTCCTTTTAATTAAATGTAAATTATTAACGTGCGCCATTACCGTGGTGTATTTTGTTATAAAACTTTGTTCCGAAGTAATTTTTATTCCAATTTATTACAGGCAATTAAACTCTTAACGGTGAATAAAGTGTTGAGGTAAATTTCCCCGTGAGAGTTCGTTTCGGTGACCATTTCCGAACCCAAGGTCTACCCAAATTCAAAACTAGTCTAGCATCGATGTAAGATAGTTACTGTAACATCAACCATTGATTTTCATGTTAAATTTCCATCCATTATCCATCCATGATTCCACTTTTTTCATCCGTCCTTAATCCAGGGATAAAAATCCTAGATGCTGAACTATCATTTAATTTCTATATCATTATAGATCATTTCAATCTGTTTAGTAATTATCAAGGGTATTTGCAATAAAATTATGATAGGTAGTCATAGTTACGCAAATACCATACATTTTACGTACAAAAAAATACTCGACCTATTCACCAAAAGCACCCGAAATACATCTAATCAGATAATATAACATGCAAATTAGATACTGCAAACCTATTAAGTAACACTTAATTAAATGAATACAAGCTGCGGGTTCGGCTGTCAGACATTGCGTAATAGGTAATTAATTGCATTCATACCTACAGCATCCTTGTTACATCTAGATGCGAGTATTTCCAAAACAGTACAATATTTGTATATGTAGTAGGAAAAAATGTTATTTTTTTCATTACTTTCTATTAAGTTACCGTGAAACGAGCAATGAGATCACCTGAATAACTTCAGTAATACTGTAATGGGCAATATAGAAATAGGGGAACCTCGTTACTGGTTTCAATACTATAATCGAAACACGTAAAAAATATCGCCGAAGACGTAAACTAGCCAGTCGGAAACCAACTTATCCACTACCACGCACTAAGACTGTCGGGTTTTAACTCAGTGATACAAAGCCCAGAAATCTCTAATAGAAAAAACCATTCGCTATACCCTTGTTCGCCTCCATCACAGTGCCCCAATGTTAGCTGTCATTGAATAATAGTCATTAGGCTATATTGGCGACCTTCAAGCGGCATAAGAACTTCACACCGTTCGTCTGTAATCTTTTAACCTGCATGGGTGGTTGACTATCCTTCAGTTCTTCTCATTTACCAAAAGAGATGATTTCTAACCAGTAGGTCGCCAGTTGAAGCCTACAAATTACATCACCTACTATTCCACGTCGTCCCTAAGGAGCTTAATGTTCTAAAAATACGAACCGTAAACAGTTTTACAAATTAAAGTACATAGACGATGGCGGACGCAGTACGAAGGCAGGCAGTCATTGAATTACGGCTAATTTCATTCGGATGTGGCGCGCACGGACCCACGTAACTCACTTACTGGTGTTTAAGCATAAATATTCGCGAGGACGGCTTGCTGACTCGTTACCAATAGTTGTTTTTGCTTTTCTTTGAATGTTGATTTGCCAACGAAACGATTGTTTTAACTTTCACTTTTTAACGTAGTTCTAAGTAAAAGTTTAGCTATCAACTTTGCTTGGAGTCGTAGAAGGTTCGTTCCACCACATAATAAGTAATCCCAGTGGTACTCGTGTACCGTGATAAAATTCTATTCCTGTTTAGTTAGTAAAACCCTTCGTCTCTTTCCGTTTTTATAAAATCAACCGTGAAACATATTTAATTTGGTCCAGGTCAGCTTTGTGCTAGTAAACTTATAACTGGCATCACGTAAATAGCTCTCATGTAAATGATGTCTAAAATCTGTGATCACTCACTATCAAATAACCGGTCTATTCCTTTGTCGTAATTAGAAAAAATATAGATTTCGAATACGAAAATAAACGTATTGTGACCGCTGTTGAGCCTTGTAAGAGAAGACCCGAACAGAAACTATAACTTTTGTTATATCTTATTTTTTTATTATTTTATTTAATCGTTTATCAACAATTATTAAATTTTAAACTTCATATAGAAACAAACTATAATAATAATAAGCTAAATGCACAATATCTTACAAGTAAACACTACATGTAATATATTAAATTAACGGAACTTATTAGAAGAAAGAAATAAAGAAAGAAAATAACTTTATTCATAAAGTAATTACTGCAACATAAAATACATCATTTCTAATACTAATTTTATCAAAACACTACAGCAACGTAGGGTATTATTCCATAATGCAGCAACCACTCAACAAATACAAGTGCATTCAGCCTCGTTACAGAAGGTACCAGCTACTGCAATACTGATTTTCGGTGCAACTTTTCCCTGCAGGTAATTCCAACATAAAACAAAACACCGCAGCCAAAACCGTAAAAAACCAAATTAATTAAAAAAAAAAATCCAGAATTATAACACGAACTTGTATTGATTGACAACAAAACGGTGTACGTCACAATTCATGTTTTGAGATTGGAGCTATCTTTTTTCTGATTAGATGTCAATGGCAATGTGTATTAAATGATAAAAATTTAATATAATGGTATAGAATAGAATATTATTATAATGCTTAATATACAGCTTTAATACGCCGCTGTGTTTGTAATACATTTTTTACTAAAATTTAAAATTTCTAATAGTTTATAATCTATACTAATGATAAAACTATAATGAAACTGAATCTCTACATCCTTTTTTCTTCGAAATTTCTAAAGCGAAGTAAGAGTGAGTTACAAGTATAAAATTAAAACTTTTTTGTGGAACGAATTCTTTCTATTTTAATTTAATTTATTTTTGTTCTCAATAGAAGAATGATGGTATAATGAAAACTAAATATACATAACGCAACATTGTATAACATAAATCAATAACCTGGCCACGCGGCGCGTCAAGGACCAGAAAATATAGAATTTCATCCGTTCTAGTAGAAATCGTGATCAGAAATGCTTTTAACGTTTGAATATTTGAATTTCCTTCGAGTTTACGTTCTTGGATAAATCCTTTGAAGATGGAAGGAAATCTGTAAATAGTGTCTAAGCACATTGACCATGTAGATCTTTATGCGTATACACCTGTGTGTATATTACGATATTAAATTTAATTTATTCCACCCATCTAATTTCGTTTAGGAAAAAAAAGGAATTTATGTAAAAATAAAATTCTTTTAATACTTTATATTGATTTAAACTGTATATGTGTATACAAATTTATCTGTTAGTTAAATTTCTCCTAGTTCCAGACATTACTTTTTAAATTTTCGCTCAATTTCGAACATAAATTTTTAAATTTTCACTCAGTTCCATACGCCTATATTGTAACTTAAGAAATTATGCTAATTTAATAATTCCTATAGCTGTGCCCTGGTATTCTCACTAAAATCAACGAATTTATTTAAACTAAAATAGAATTATAACATTAATAAGTCGTCGTTTAATTGAAATTTAATTATTTACTTTACATTGCTACAAAAGAGTATATAATATTAATAAGATTGTCTTTTTTTACAGGTAAGTCACGCAACACTATCACTGAGAAGTCATTAAACTGATTTTGTAAGTAGTTCTAGAAATATCCATGTAATCAGTTCCATAACTGGAATACGACCGATACATTCATAATTTTGGTAAAAACAATTTGAGAACAGTTCTGAAACGCGTGATGGGTTATCAAAACACACAAGATCATTTGCTACTAGAGATAAAACACTTTTCTGGGGCTAATACTAAAGAATATCATACAAATGCTAATATGACTTTTAATTTTATAATAATTGTAGTATGGAATTAGTATCTGTCACCTTCATTTAATATAATATTATGTTAAGATACGTCATGTGCTTCATGAATATTAATTTATATATAAAAAATATATTCTTATATTTATAGACTAAGTTTAGTCACAGATCCAGATAAGGAAATATAATATAAAGTTATTTTTCATTAAGTTCTCAACAGTCGACAACCGACCAGATTTGTCATCTGGTGGTTAGTGGACACGGGAGCGCATGGATATCTACTAAATATAATGTTTTACTAGCGCGATGCTGCCAAGAGACAAGGATTTTTTTATTTAATGTTTCATCATTTTTGATTAATTGTTACTCGTCCATTTTGCTAGACATAATATGAAAATACATAAACCCTTTAAACTCTTCTAATTTAGTTTTTATTATTTCACATCCATAGAATATATTTTAAGTCCATTTTACTGACTTCAGTAGTACATTTTTAAATAAATTTGTTATACATATCGAAAAATGATTGTAATAAACTTCAAAACCGACGCTCTAAATATATTCAAACAAAAAAAAACACATGCATTTGAAGTGAATTCGTTAAGAATACATAAATGTTTTTACGACCACTAAACACGGCCCGTGGGTTATCCGACAATAATTCGTGTAAAAAAATACTCGTAGATCAATTAAAAATAAAATATAACTCGTAAACATTGTAATAATCTATAATATTAATATATTATAAACATTTTCAGATACACGTTCCGCACGCACGATTATTTGACCTCGACTTAATGAAACACTCGAAACAAAATTAAACGATTAACAATTTATAGATTCTACACAACAAGAAAATATTTACAAATAATAAATCCAATTTCAGTTTAATCAGTATAAAATTACCAAAATACGTTATGTCGTCATATCGTATGTAATTTTATCCTTAATTACCTGCTAATTATAGGTTTTCATGTTTACTGAGGTGTTAAATGAAGTAAGACACTCCTGATTCCATAGATCGGTCTCGCATGCCGCGGGGAATAAACGGGGTTTACCTAATCCGAAATTTGTTATATCCGCTTACTTTAATTTTATAATTAGTTAGGAATGTGTTTGCTTAAAGTTTCGTTTGATGTCAATATGGTACAACTTTAATTGTACGGTACAAGTAGTTACCGAAAATGTATGTGATGTCATTTAACTTTGCAATTTATGACATATTGTCGATAATTATAAACCTTTTTGAGGTTATCTGCTAAACGGAATTGATAACTTAACTGGTCAGCGTGTAAATTTGAAAAAAATCAGTAACGCTCAAATTTCGGCATCGGTGACATATGTCTATATAGTGTAACGGATATCTTGTAAAAGAAGGAAAATAAAAAAAGAATATCCTGTAAAACTTTCTCTGTTATGAAAATATTTATTTAAGTTTAAAGCAAGCATGATTCCTTTTAATATGTTTTCGAACACTCCATAATGTTTCAATTTATAAAACAAGTATTTCTTGTGCGTCCTAAATATTTCTTAAATAAACTATAAATTGTTCAAGATACTGGCAACTTATATCACCGAATTATATAAACGGCTGATATAAAAACTGAGAATGTTAACCGAAAAAGATAAGTTCTCACGAAAGAACACAGTAGTCTAGAAAATTTACGTAATCAAACTGAGCACATCGTTTCGAAAGCTAACAAAAGCACTAATGTCTCCTACAAAACTACGCAATACGAGTCAAAGTACGTCCCAGATCGTGCAAAAAGGTCTTCGCAATAAAAACGAAGATAGACAGAACGAGTATTGCCAAACATCGAACATCGTTGAAGCTTCGTTCTGCGCGAGTTGCTACGCAGCGCACACCTGTCTCTCTTGGCGATTATGTTAAGATTATTAACATATATTTATATATTAACATATATTTTTCTGTATTTAAATATAGAATTTTAAATATAGAAATATGACTACAGCGTCATCCATTTTAGTTATGAACTGAAAGTCTGAACGAACTAAATACAACAACGAAATGTAAAAAATATGTTTTTTTCGTACTTCACTTGCAATGTTGGATATCTAATTAAAATTGTTTTATTTCTTGACCGGCATCGCGTCAATAAGAAAATATAAGATTAAGCAGTTAAGTTATTCCAATTTACTGCGAGTGATAAGAGTATATGGGAGGAACTTATACTTTAAAGTCAACAAAAAATAATTTATCTTTAAAGAAATAGAAGTCGTCGTTTATAATTTCTCGACATATAATAACTATATTAGATTTTCCGTTAATTATTAATTTAATAACAGCAACGATTAACAATTAAATTGAATTCAGATAGCTTTTTTTTTGTATAATATACTAATTACAACCACAAATATACTAATGGTGAACTTCTTTTGTTTTCTGTACGCTACTATTTATTTTGTGTACCAAATCTTTCTAATGTTATAATTATCAGATTGACAACTGTATTTAGTGAAGTCTTGTGTATTCTATTACATTTATTCGTCAATTACTTATAAAGAGGAACGTTGAAGTAACAATAATTTGGACCGGAAATAATTCACGAGCACAGTACAACGTTAAGTAATACAGCAAAAGGCGATTATAGACTAAAGCATTCATCCGATATTCGTGTCAAATCCACGGCATGGGTCAATTAAAATTATAATTGAGTATTTGGATATCAGAAGGGCGAGGCGAAATTGCTCGTTGTACGGTGAAAATGAGACTCAATTTACTTAAATTAAAACTATCTACGGTTGACTGACTGTGTTAAGGGAATATAAAGAGGTTACTGCAATATTCTGTGAATGAATCAGTTAAAAAGATATACAAATTAAACTAGAGTAGGCTAGAAACATGTCCGGTAACATTGTATATGAATAAATTCCGATTAGCAAATGGGCATCCAGTACATAAATTTAGTGGCAATTAAAACTTATGAACGCTCATAACCAATCATGAATACAATCTTCATAACAAGCATAATGTATCAACTAGTATCAAGGAAAGTAACTTAAATATAAGGAAATAGACAGGAAATTGCAATCATATTCATACAAAAATGTTCGTACTATTCCTCAGTAACGTCAAATTGATATGTAAAGAAAAATAAATACACGAGTAATGTAGAAATTTATTATTTATTTGCATGATAAACAAAACATTAACTTTTTATGTTTTCTTTAAAATCAATGTTTCTTCATTGTTACATGTGATTTAAATTGACATAATGACCCGCACATAAGTTTTGGATGAAAGGTTAGGTCGCCTTGCCCCGCTGTATAACTAAATTGTTTGACTGTTTTTGGTCTATACAGAACTTAAATAAAGAGTTTCTATAAACAAAACAACAAAATACTCTCAGATAATATATATATATATATATATATATATATATATATATATATGTATATATCTGTGTCTCGTAGTCAGAAGCTCGATGAATTCGCGAGCCGTTTTTCCCAACATAATATTATGAGACTACCGTTGATATAAGGTAGAACTGTGTACCGTTATTAGGTAACTTTCGCAATTTGCGTTAGTTGCGTAATATAACCTGTTCAAATAAGCTACGCAATCACTCTTCGTTTTTGCTTGCTCTCACTAACTCATTTCATTCTGGTATCATCAGCATATATGAGTGTACTAGCAGTGCCTACAATGTTATTATAATTTTCATCTCTAGCTTACGTTAGTCCGAAGTTTCTTAGTAACGTATTGCAAAACTTTATTATATTTACTAGCTTTGAGTTACAATTATAATTTATGTTGCAATTATTATCCAAGACTGAGGCGTACACGGCTTTATTAATACCTACCCGTCTTTTGTATCATTTCTAAACTTTTCATATGGATAACTTTGAAAAATTATTTATGACCGAAGATTGGTCGAAGATATGAAGAAGATGGCCGTATTGGGGCTGCCTAGAATACTCCCCCCAATCCCATGCGTGTAGAAAAGGGTATCGTAAGAGACGACAGAAGCCAGCCTGCTTGGCGGTAGGGCTTCGCGTAAGGATTATATTATTAGTATTATTATTAATTCATCAATATATTGGTATTATTATCTTTCCGTGAAGCCTGCCTAGCTAGCTACCATCCTCCTGCTTAAGTCAGCCGCCAAACGACTCCTCGTGTTCCGGCTGGGGGCTTGAGAACCAGTACATTCTTTCTTACCTTCTTCTTATTTCCTGGCAAAAAACGCATCAGTGATACCTTTGGTCTTGTTGATGTCCACGGGCGACGGTGACCACTTACCATCAGGTGGCTCGTATGATGGTTTGTTGACTTTTAACATAAAAACAATCACTGTTGTATAAATTATTATATTATAATAATTTTATTGTTACTCGAGGTAAAGATAAAACGAATCTTTAATATGTAATCTTAACAAAGTTTGCATTATGTTTAACTAAATCCTCGCGTAGAATATTTATGTGTATTAAATAAACAGTTATTATCATACCCTGCATTAATTAAATGAAATATCGATAAAAACGTATTAACAGTTTTTAATCATAAAACTACATTCAGTACATCATTTAACAGAAGCAGAAAGTTATGCAGAGACAATTTATGCAAATTTCATTTGCTTGCAATCCACTCACCGAGATTGTTGTGGACAGATATACGCTAATTAGTTAACGCTCTCCCGTGGATGATAATATACAGATATACGCACAATATATATGTATGTGGATGTAACATGTTTTTTTTATTTTCTCATTATTTATTAACGACCCGACATTGTGTCGCTTAAAAAAACATATTTTTTATGAATTACATAATTTAAGCACTTTGTAAATTTAGGCCTGAATAAGTAAAACTAAAATGCAATGAAGAGGTGTTTATAAATACACATTATCTTTCCTTTGATATCATGATAATGTCACATCTACATTTATATCAATAATGCCGAACACTTATAATCCCCAAAAAATAAAATACTTATAAAATTACTTTCCAAATAATATCTAAATTCTACACATTCATAGTCTTCATAATTTCACTTTATTATTATATGCAGCCAAGACAGGCTTTGTTTGTAAGGTTTTAGTTTTAGACATTTAGCTCCAGAACCCTAAAACCAGGAGCTTCATGTCACGGGCTCGTCATCGCCATAGGAGTCATGGCGGACAGTGAGTGACAGGCTATGCAAATTCCATTCGCTGGTAATCCACTCAGCGAGATTGCCGCTGATTGATACACGCTAATTGGAAATAGGCAGCGCTTGCCCGCGGGCGTCGACGCGGCAATCGGACGCGACAAAGCGAGTTCCGATATGTCAGTAAAATGTCGGGGGCTCTTTTTGTTGATACTCACCACCACTAACATCTGATAGGACAACACGATATTTTAAACTTAAAGCATTGTAGATCGTTCGTGTTTTACTACTATCAGCCGGGACCCCGATTAATTGGATCAATTGGAGCGAATGATGGAAAGACAATAACAATAAAGGATATGTTATAATGGATGTTTATGTATATGGCTTCATTTCGAACCATCATTACCAGCTAAAAATCAGCGAGAAGTCCCCTTAAAAACTGTTTCTCTGGGCGTGGTACTGAAATTGTAACAAATTTTACAGTTGATTATAGTAATATTTTTTAAGTAAATAGTCCTTAACGAGTACACCGCCCCCCAAGGATGACCGTAATACCGTATGCATACTAAAATGTGAAGTTAGTACTCCAAAAATATTTACAATGTTTTTATTCCTCCCGATTACATAAGAAATATGCATACTTATTTGAAATCTCCACACTCATCGTAGTCTTCAAACCCTTTTTACTACCTCTAGTAAAAAGGTAAATTATCTAATATTTATGTATCTTATTAAAATATTCCATTTTGTAATCGACATATAATTTATTTCAAATCATGATAAGTAGAATCAAATGACCAAAAAAATGCTTTATTAATAAATAAAGATACTTGCATTAATTTAAATCGAAACCATCCAATCCATCCATAGCAAAGCATCCAATGTCCAAGATAGTTATCAGAAACACAAATAAACATAAAAGCCTACACAAAATTATTAACAAATTGGTTTTAGTATTTTAAGGCACCTGTTTCACTAGCGTTTGTTGAGTTTGTTAAGTTAAAGAAAAAAAATCATCAACATCGAAAATGTTAATTATGAAAGACACAATTAATTTATGTTAAACCTAAATTATCGTCTTGATGAGAGTGGCATAATCGTTATCAGCAGAACTTACTCATTTCAAATACTACAAGCTAATTATGGTATAAACTGTATATCAAGCTCCTCATAAATTATGGCCAAAAAATACAATTTATAATTAGTACTCACTAATTACAGCGATAATGTTTGTATGTGCTTGTATATGACATAAATATGTTTACATATATGCACGTTTCATTCACTGGAATAACTTGCCCGCGTCAGTGTTCCTGGCTAATTACGATGTAGGAGACTTCAAGAAGTTAGTACGGTCAACACCTTAGACTTCACCACCACTTACCATCAGGTTGGATTGTTGCCGAGCATAAATAAATGAACAGCCGAAATGGTTTTCGAGTACTCCACGAGTAAGTACTACGTTAATTATGTTAAATAAATTAATTACCGTTGATTCTTCCACGACATCAAGTTAATTTAATAATGTAATTAAAAGTGGATGAATTGTACAGCCTGAGTTTGATTATATTCTTACATGTTTACAATCAACTATGTAAACATAACAATTATTGCCTGACAATCTTCGTTCTGTTAACAAATTGGCGGTGAGACTCGCCAACCTCGTGGAACCACACGCTTTCGTGACATGTAATATAGAGACTTGGAAGGTGCGTTGTTATTAGCTTTACGAGCTTTTTTATAGCTCTAATTGAAGTTGACACCATTGTTCTGTTTATTACAGTGGTTTTATGTTTTAGAAACGAAATTAAAAAGCCAGCGATAGAATGACACTAGTGTCGTAAAGACATAATAGTATGGTAAACGCGACACTTAAAAGTCCTATGGAACTTTTGTTTAATTCAAATGTGGGTAACAATTTTCTTTACACGCGAGTAGAAATATTATAATATAATATTATCATTGGCGCGTCTCTTTCTATTCGTGTAATAGTCGAAAATTACCTTTGACCGACTGAGGTTCTATTTACGTATTACATCTGTTCGGCTGGGGCGTCGAAGGTTCACAGCTCTGACAGGATTTAATACAGGTGGCGAAGTGGTACTGTCTAGATTTCAACAAATTTTCCATCCAAAATATTTATTGCAGAGCAACTTCTTACCAGCTAGTAGGATATTTGTATATTATGGTGACAATTGATTGTTTAATACGAGTCATAATAATTACATATAGCTATATATTAGCTGAGAGGCCTGAAAAATAATACTCTAGGTGGAGAGGCGATATGCGATAATTAAAATAAGGCTCAATATTATCACACAATATGTGCACCGGGCAACTGCCGTTGATAGAAGGAGCCGTTCTCGTGTCATGCGCCGTCTTATAATGGCGGTGTCTCGGATGCCAGTGGTGAGGGTTTACCCGTTGCACTCGCTGCTTACCAACATAGAGAGCGGTGCCAAAATGCAGTGCCGATACGGCCATACTGACATGCACACGTCCTCGTGCGAGCATTTTCATTATACATTTGAATTGACCGGCGATACCGGTTAGGTAACAAATGAAAATAAAACCTTAAAACACATTATCATTTTGACCGGTGAAAACTCGAATAGTCCGTCTTATGCCAGTCATTGTAACAGCGTTATGTAATCGCTTTTCTTTTAATTTCAAAGCAAACTATTCTTTCATCATGAAATATCATGTTGGAATTTTAACAAAATGAAAACGACTCACTCGATTGCAATTTGATTGTTGATGGAAGAACCCGTTATAGTGTTGTGCGCCGTCGAGTTTACATAAAAATAGATCGATATAATTAAATCGGTGAATGCCGTTGAGAATGCTGAATAATCATATTGTGTCGTAACTCTTTGGATTTAGCAGTTGAGCATGGAACTAACACTTAATTCTTCTTTGTTCCAGAGAGCGAATCTGTTTACAGAATTCATCTTTATTCGACGGACGAAACAAGTTGATGACTTAGAAACCACAATTTCAAACTATTCAAATTCAACTACTGTTGCACAGAGAGCACCAATCCAATTACTAGCTACATATTAGCGTAAATTTCTTGACCTTATATCTCGCAGCGGTCGTAAGCAACAAACCTAGTGGACTTAGCATTTGGAATTTTACATTGCCATAAGATAAGATGTTGCGAAATTAAAACTGACGTAATATCATTGAAGATATCGACATCTAAATAGGCAAAAATAAAAGCTTAGCACCCTTTCTACTCTGTCGACCAATCTTCTTCTTATTTTTTTATTTTGCCTAGATTTAGTGTTAAAAAATTAAGGAATCGAAAACAAAACGTTTAATGATTATGATTATTTAATGATTATGGAATTTCAACCACTAAGCGAACATTAAAAAACACTGATCAACCTGATTCGGTTGATTAGTACTTCTTAAAGTGACCCTCATAATAAAAGTCATAAATTAAGTAACAGCATTAACGATAACAATAAAATATTTATAGCATACTTTTTTATGTTAATTGTAAAATTCAACAATTAATGCATTGATACTTAAAGATTCATTCATTCATCATATATCAAATCCTATCAGTTATTTAATCGAAAACATTTCTCAAAACGCTAAAGTATATAACTTGTGATCAGTTCTATAGCAATAGCAGTAGTGTAAGTTTGTGCATCCAGGCTAACGCGGGGCAATGGGGCCAATGACTTCAGATCTGCGACGGAGCTTTCAGTCGCCATCTTTTGTTTTCGACAATGTCCTGCAGCGTTTCTATCTAAAAAGGAATCTTAGTAGCAATTGCTAGGAAATTTTACTAAATTTTCTTTAAGTGTGTTCCTCTTTGAGAAAAGAAAGTAGATATTGTCTCTATTTTACCGAAATATAAAATATACAGTTTAATTAGCTAAATATTTATCGTAGTTCATAGCGACCCAAATATAAAAGTTGCAAAAATTTCTCATTCAGAACAATTTGAATTGAAACCTTTAAATTTTCTGCTAGAATTTCTTATATTCAATTTTATATACGAATATATACATTTAATTTTATTTGCAACTAAATAAGGCTAACGAGTTCATCGACATACGATCTACGATAATAACAAAAAGTTTAACAATTTCATGAAAGGTATCCAAGAATGGTGTAAAGTGTAAAGTAAATTTAATCGAAATATTTCTTATACACAAAAATATTTTAAAAGCAGCAAATCTGGTAACTGTGTACACGATTAGAAACAATAATGTAACAAAGAAAAACTATAAATTTGACTAGTGGCTGCATTTATAATGTTCTCGAAATTAAATATTTATATAAAACATATACATATAATTTGTTGTATATATTATAGATATAAAATATAATAATATCGAGTATTTAGTAGCAATGAGATGGAGTATTCATTATTCGTTTAAGGATTTCTTAGCGATTTATTTAATGTCGTCTATTAAACTTGTAATTCTAGAGGATCATTGATATTAGAGACAAAATGAATTTAGTTCGTAAAGTGTTATAAGTTTTAAAAAAAGTTTGTTAATAGTTTAAGAATAATGAAAAAACATGGATATTTCGGGAGACGGCAATTTTTCGTGGTCCTAAAAACTTAAAATGAAATCAGAACCCTTTTCGCGTTGTTATTTTATTTTTCATTTTACTTTATTCATTAATAAGAAACACAATATAGGTGACACTAAACTATAGCAAAATTACTGTAGTTATTATAATATAATTCTATGTAATGTTTGTTATTTTTACATATTTGAAACAGCATGCATTTGCCAATATAACGAAAATATTTTAACAAAACAAAACCTACTTCCATTTGAAGAAGGTGAATTTCTTGGTTTCATCTTCTTCATCCATCTCTCTTTCTTCGCCCTTAGAGGTGGAGGTTTTTTTCAAATTTAAGTGAAACCAAACGACAAGTATACCCTCTCAAGACAAGTATACCCTCTCAAACAAAAACAAATTTTCCAAATCGGTTACTAAATCACGGAGACCTAAATTAAAAAAAAAAACGAATTCTTTGAATGCTTTAATGTCGCTTAAAAACATGATGAATTATATAAAATTCATTTATTTTAAAATCGAATAACAAACTCTGAAGTAAAATAATCTTACACATTCGCTATTCCACTCGATCACCATAACCTCAACTCCATGAAGAGCGTGCAGACAAAAAGCTAGTTTCTCCTCGTCGTCTATTCACATGCAGTTAACGAATTGCACATACAAAAACGTTTTCACCGACCAAACGACCTTTTTGTGTCTATTAGGAACATCAATATCGATTAGTAGTTAATCTTAATTTGTGTCCAAACGCGCAACTAAACTGTTTGGATTGGCGAAATAAAAGTCGAAGCAAGGATCATCTGTCTCAACGGATAGAAATAAAACGACTATTGTTTCGGTAAAAACTTCATTTAGTAGTTGGATCGGAATTAATTTCATGTTCATCACGATTTCATAAATCCATTTCAATACCAATGAAAACTGTGTCGCTGCGTTAAAAATGCTTACAGAATCATACACCTCGATAATGAGTGCAAAATTAATCAAATTTAACTGTAGCTAATTTTTTTTTACCATAAGAAACACTATTATCTTTAAGTTGTTAACAACTATATTATCTTGTTTATGCACTGAAGTGTTGTAGGATTTTTAACACATTTGTACTAAATAATTGTAATTTAGTGAAAATATTTAAAACTGAAAGCATCAAGATTTCAAATGGCGTCTGATATTTTGTAAATCGATTTAGAGTTTGTGAAAAATAATATTCTGAAATAATCACATCATATCCATCTGACTTAGTCGTAATACAACACTTGGTTCTTTTTTTGTTGTATCTTTGTTAAATCATGTCCTACGAAATAAAATGTTTTTTTATATATTATACAACAATACTTATACTACAACGAATCTTAATATAATAATAATCTTAATCTTAAGATACGTAGGCCAACTTTTGTTCAATGTAAGCTTAAGCGGTCTAAATCACATACATTTACCCGAAGGCGAATTTCAACACATATATATAGATTATAGTGGCCCCGAGTGTAATTGAACAGGATGGAAAATTATACAAACTTTGACGCGAACATTAACGATATCGAACATTTTGTAACGTTACTTTCCACAGAGTCAATATTAACAGAGGATCCGTCAATTATCAATGTTTAGTGATGCGTTAAATCGTAGTCTTCAACCCATACTCCTATAGGTACAATATGAGTATAATAAGTTTTGTCAAGATCTAGTGGAGCGTACTTGCATAAATAAGTTATGTGTATCTTCCATTTGAGTAAGCAGAAATTATTAATAGCTAAACGCTAGGAGCCTTTAACACTCAAGACTACGGGAGTCTTCTAAGGATTAATATTAGGACCGCTGTTTTTGTATAAAAAAGTTTTTGTGAGTGGTCACCGTCGTCCTTGGACATTAATAAGACTAAAGGCATTACTGATGCATTGTCGGCCAATAAATAGGAAGGAAGAAAGAAATTACTGTCTCTCTAGCCCACACCCGGAACACGACGAGTCATTAGGTGGCTGATTCAACCAGGAAGGTGGTAGCTAACTAGGCAGATTTCACGAAAAGATACCAGTAATCATATTAATGACTTAATAACAATGTTGATAATATTATCCTTACGCGAAGCTCTACAGCCACGCCGGCTGGCTTCTGTCGCTGTTATTCTTAATTTAAAGTAATCTTCCTCATTTTACAAATTTCACTGGTTTTGTACAAGAAAACACTATGACTTTATATATTTTCATCGTTTAAAATTAAAGAACATTACAACGGAGTTTTTTGTATACTATCATATTGTTAAGAAGAATTACATTTACAGTTTTAATACAAATAATAAAGATAAGGTGGTGTTATCAAGTTTAAGACGTAAGTTTGTTATTGAATGGGTTTGTAGTAAAATTCCGTCTAAATTACTTGCACATTGTTAAATCAAATAAGATAAAATTATTTTCCTTGGGATTTTCTTGCCTTTTTTGCTTATGACCAAATTCTCTCCTTCAGTAAGGAAGCAATAACGTAATATACTTTTACAACAGCTTAAAGTTCTGGTGCTAAAAATATATTGTCAAATGATTAATGTAATCAAAAAAACCCAATGTTTCGTTTATCTCCTAAAGTTTCGTATTTGTCCTCACTGGCCCAGTTAAAAAAATACTGGGCCCATTAAATGCCTTATAAATGTTTTAGTCCACTTTTCATGCAATGCTAAAATATGTTCCCAGCACAAAATTTTGACCAAAGGTAAATTTACTTCCAGTGGAATATTCAAACATGGAAGCTATTACAAAGGTTTAACAATAGGTTTAAATAGAACGGGATTAGGAAATATTGGGAACCCAAATCCTCGCTTGTGCGACATTGTTTACGTTTACCTTGAAACGTTCTAATGCAAACATTTAATATCGGCTGCAGGCGAGATGATACCAATTGATGGTATACGCGTACGTGTGTACACATGTTGGGGCTTGTATGATGACATCGGCTTTAATGTGCTACATCGTTCTACTCAAGTGGTTAATTACGAAGGACAACATGATATTTTGACAACAGCGGGGAGTTAACTTCTCTATTTTGTTACATTAAATTTGTTGCCATAAAAATGAAAGTGAATGAGAAATTCTGTGCTTAACATACAGTAAATTGCGTGTCGATGATACATCGTATAACATAAATTAATTTATATTTAGGTCAGGATAAACTAATGATAAATAAGTGTAAAAATTTACTGCCAAGTGTTTGTTTTAACGTCTATTTATTTATATCTTTATCTATGACGTTAATAATGTTACCCTTAAGCAAGTTTTCAACATTGGCTAACTTAAAGAAAACGTATACCTTAAATAAGTAGGACTAAATGCATCAAATTTTGAAACATACACGCTTAGAAAGGTATATATTTAACGAGAAAAAATATCTCTTAACGAGATGAAATGCTGATAGGCTGATTATCATTATCGAGACTTTGATAAAGGTTTTAATATTGAACTTAATAACAACTTGTCTATGAAAATATCATTTAAGCGCATCACTAAATCACCACTTATTGACTAAGAGACACTCAGTTCAATAATGTTTTCCAAGGTATGACATTCATGTATGTAACTGCGAGTGATGGCAAACCATAACCAAAATATTGTGATACCGGCTTTCCATTTGGTACTAAATTTTGTAATATGACAATTCAAATTTACAACTGTAGTGGATTAGTTAGTAATGTATATCATGGCCATTTATAACACGCGTCACATTTAAGCTTTTATCTTTTTTAGTCCGATGATTTTTCTTACAGCTTAAGTTCCCTAAGTGGTGCCTTTATACTTTCGGTTTGTCCAAGTATATGTTGAAGCTTTTCTATGATATATTGACACATCTAATTTAACTTCATAATCTAGTTGTGTCATCAATCTCTATTACACATTGAATGTCTGTAAAACACCTTAAGAGGTATTGTTATTATATGTAATAACAATAACACTAAGATCTTACCACCTGATACGCATTCACCTGCTACATTAATATAAATGTTTTCACATAAAACATTCAACAGACAAACAAAAGTCAGCAAATCCTCATATGAGCCCAATAAATAAAACGTAAGCCCAAACGCTTCAAGTCCCTAATTATATGAAACATCGCCGTACAGAGCTCCACCGGAAATAGAATTTACTTTTATACATCAAAGCTGTGTATCACACGTAATATTCCCCGTTCACTTGACTTGAGCCTGCTTCGCCGCAGATTTTTAAAATAAATGTAACATCATACGAGTGAAATCCGATGGAATTTCACGAGTTCTAGATCCTTGTGAATAAACTTTAGAATTGTGATTCGAGAACGTTTTCCCTAAACGATGCGGAATCAAATGATACAGACGCAGTCAATATCTCTATATTGCAGTATTACTTCAATATTATTTTGCGTCAGTTGTCGTTCAGCTTTCATTTATTGTAATTTTTATTTGTTTAAAATTTAACTTATTTATAATTGTTATATTTTTGGCAAAGTTCTTTATATTCTGATAAGTGTTCATTACAACATTGTATCGTATTTGTTATTACACTGACTGGCTTGCTAAACGTTTTATCTTATAGTTCATTGTGATGAATTTTGGTTTGTAAATATTTTTTTAAATATGTAAACTATATCCCTACCTGTATAGTATAACTGCACGATGTAACTAACAACAACCCAGTATATTTAGTGGACAAAATATCAGTCATTCGCAGTGTTTAGAGTTTACACAATTATAAACAATAAAAGCAATTTCTATGAAATCTAAAACAAAGATAAAATCAATTTCCTTTAACTTATTTGTTGAAGTCCTTACGTGCTTAGTTTCTGGTGTTTGGATTTCTTCATATACGTTATTGAAAACGTTTTCCGAGTGGCTCCGCGTACGGATAACTCGTCACGATTAATGTTTCCTGTTTATATTGACTTTCCCATAATCTATTTCAATTTCGCTGACTTATTTCCTCGGTGAAATAAAATATATCTGTTTAGAGCTTTGTAAGAAACGGTACATAAAAAAGCTATCGTATTTATTTATATATAGCTACAATATTAGTGCTATGAGTGAGAGAAATATTTTGAACCGTCATGACTACCTCAGTCTCATTTCACAGAGTTTTGTATTTACAAAACATACACTATCAGATTGTTTTAGAACAATAGCATTCAAAATTCATCGTTACTATCCATAATTCTTCGTAAAACTTACACATTTTTCAACATACATCATTCATACACAAGTTTCTTAGTTAAATGTTACGATTATGAAACGGATATGAAAAGCAAATTTACAAGATGACAGGCAGAGTAAATAGCCAAATATTTATCAACTCAGTGATTATAGATCCCTCCCCATTGACCCTATCGTGGACGTGTTTACAAATATCAATATAGCGCATTCTTTCGAGTAGGCAAACGTTTGCACTGGGATTGGAGCGTTTCAGACTCCGGTAAAGCCGGGCGGCGCATGCGAGGGCACGCGCCCTGCGTATCAGAGGTACGGCCAAATGTTGTTTCATAGCCTACGCTTTAAGTTTGCTTGTGTTCTTCTTCAATATTATCACTTACTTGCTAAAGATCTTGTCTTATAAATTTTATACTTTATTAAACATTTGTGTCTTATACATTAATTTATATTGAAAATGGATTTTTAAGTTTTCGATGAGGACTGTTTATTTGATTAACATACCGATTAATACAATACAGTATTGGAAGTTATAATAAATTAATGATGTTAACTGACTTAGTATGTTATGTGGATATCTGCAATTGAGATAAAAGTTAAGTATTTCAATTTTTTGGCTGACGTATGACATATGGCTGACATATACATATAAAATCTTACACACACGCACATATATTAATATTTATAAAATATGCTCGCATCTGGTATCTATAATCAATTATCAAATTATATTCCTTCCTGCTATTTTTGTGGTCGACATACATAATATCATTGGACTTATTAGTATAGTTGTGGATCTATGTATGTCATTATATCAGCAAGCTTTGTTTTTGGTATACTTTATTAAAAAAATCTTCGGTGCTGCGGTAGTTAGTTGTCATAAATCACCCGTAAAACACAATCTATTCTCTAAAAACGTTTCCATAAAGCTACTTTGATTACTCGTATAGCTAAGTAAATAAGCACCCTATCTCGTTTTATGAGTTTCCCTTTTTCATGATTTTGTACATCGTCCTTTATGGTTATTTTTATTTTAGTGTTACGGCTGGAAGTATTATCGGGAGCATGACCAGTTGGCAGCCATGCTAAAGTGACGCTTGTAACATTGTCGATTAGTGACATAAAAATAGGATCTGAACTTTTTTTTAACATTTTTCTTGGTTCAAGTTATACAATAGCACCGTTTAATTATTAAATTTAAAGTCTTGCGAGTTTTACCTGAGTAATGCAACGAATTTTTCTAGGTCAGCTCTTTAACCCCAAAAGAGAGATGAATATTCTCGGAGCTCGTAACTTTTAAAGGGCTTTTATGGAGATTTAGAAAGATAGCGTATTAATTGCTCACCTGGTGCTTAAGCCTAATGATTTGTTGTTTTCATAAGAATAATTTATTTAGAGATTCATTAAAGTACTTCATAAATAAAATTTGTATGGATTAAAATCAAAATTAAAACTGTTGCGGTACGCAGTATAAATGCCTGTTCGTGGGTCAAAATAGAATAAGAGTTTTGTTTTCTTTTTTCTATTTATTTGAAAAAACTAATTCATAAAAATAAATCTACAGTATATTTTTGTGTTTTTAAATTGATACAGTTTTTGAATCGGTTAAATGACCAACAACACGTGTTGTTTTACGACCCACTTTTATTATTTTTCAAAAATAAGATGTCAGATAACGTTTTTCATATATGTGTAATTGGGCAATAAACAATATTTTCATTTAATTATTATCTTGCAAACGATAGAAAACGTGACCCTTTAACTGACTGTTAATATTTTACCAATATAATTTATGAGATAAATTTTTAGAGTAATTTTTTTTTGTAAAATAATTACCAAGCTTCTAAAGAGGTTTTAGTACCATTTTGTCTAAGCCTCTATTTTCAGGCTTATCCAACGGGGAATCCTCATCGAGTCGCGTTATTTGCTAAAATTTGCAAAGAGCGTACTCAGCGGTTGGTTCATGCATATTGTATTATAAGTAATGCGCATCTTCCATCTTGGCCACTTCCTCCAAAGTGAATAACTTTGTAGTTTAAATATACATACTCAATTAAAAGGAAAATTATTGTTAAAAGATTATTATTTTACATTAAAACCTTTCTATTTACAATACAAATATAAATTCATATGAAAGTGATAAGTACATTTTTGTTTGTTCATTGAATTGTTTTGTGTGTTGCTTTGTTTGTTTAAATAATTGCAAGAGTAACATTTACCAAAACAATTGGTGGTTTAATAATAGTTACATGATCTTGAAACAAGAAATAGGTATAATCTGCTTACGTCTTCATATCGCCTTCAAAAGGTTCAGCGGATTATTCGTGATGTTCGTTTTACAAAAAGGTTTCAAAGTTATTACATGATTTACCTATTGTAACTTTTAAGTAGCATATTAGGCAGTTTGTAGGTAAAATATATTATGGTATACATGAATATATAAATGACAGAGACGCCTAATAATAACGGAGTCACAATCGAGTCTGCGCAGTTTTAAACTTACTTTTAATTGCCTTATGTTGTTGTCAAGGATGTGTTGAGTAGTGTCATTGGCCGTGTTTTCTCCTTAGCGTTAGAAAAACTTTTCGCAATGGTGATCGAAGCAAAAAATTACGTGCACAAATGTATTTAAACGACACTAAATGAATAAATGATTTTAAATTTGAATTTATATTTCAATTTCTCTGAAAACTGTGAAAAATAAAATTTAAAAATTATAAACCATGCTTACTTTGTTCTTACGAAGAAATATAATTCAAATAGCTTCCCTCTTCGTGTTATCGGTGATTGTGTAATATAAAAATTCTCTCAGTTATCGCAACCAAATGCGGACGTTTTCAAAGTGCAGCTAGCTGAGTTGTCTTGTAGTACAAGTGATAAAAGCTGAAGCTGTAATTGTTTTAGCCAACAACACTTAAAAAACAATTTGACTTTGACTAACGTAGGTTAGTTTGTAGTCATTTATTTATGAAATACCTTGAAAAAGTTCTGACATATATTTATATCGCAAATTTATTCACGCCTAGAATTTTCCTAACAAGTTCAAATTCATTTAATCATTTAGTTATTCTGTAAATACACTTATGCACGGCATTTTTTGCTTCCACTAGCGTTTCGAAAAGGTACTTTAGCACTGAGAAGAAGAAACGGAGAAAAATACTCCTCAGGACAAGTTTTAAAACATGGTAATTACAAAGTAAGTTTAAACCTGCGCGGAACTGGTTTCGACACTGTTATTTCTAGACATCTTTGTCGTTGATATATTCATCTATACTACAATATAACCTGGGCTTTAATGCGTCGCTTAAAAGTTCCAATAGATAACTCACATATCAACTGTGGAACCTTATTGTAAAAACAATTTCCAAGCCCCATAAAAGAACGCTGAACCTTTTGAAGGCGATATGAAGACCTAACCAAATTATACTTATTTCATGTTGCCTTTCAAGGGAAACATAACTAGTCAAATTAATGTGTCATTATAAATTAAGGTAGCAAAATAGGGTAACTGATGATAAGTTATAGTTTATATCATTATCGGAGTTAATGGGGTATCTGCTTAATAGAGTTTCGGGTCATTTTGATTATTTTGCGATAGCATTAATATCGTATTGAAAATAAAATTTATAATCGTACAACCTTTCGCTTATTCCTTGATCCGATTCCTGGAACGAAGCGTCATCGCAGCACCGAAGCACTAGCGCCATCGCGCCATTTGTAAACTATTTGTATGCGGCGGAGCGTGTCGTCTTCACTTTTCTTACTTTTCTGTGACGAGAAACCATCGTCGTCTGTGTACAGTTATTGTCCTATAGCTTTTTGTTAACTTTTAATTTTGTAAGCTATAATTCTTATAAATCTCCAGTTTAAAATATATTTACAATTGACTAGGCGCCACATGCCACCTACATTGGCGTTAGATTTTGAGAAGATTCCAATCGAGATTATTGTATACTGGTTATAATCAAACAGTGCCAAAATAACTTTTTAAAAAGTTACTAAAGCCCAAACATTCTACGAGCTTTTAATGTAATGTAAATATTATTCGCATCTACGAGTAGGAACATGTATACAAGTGATATTTCGCAATATACTTTTTAATTGGTTTAAAACATCAAACCTATTATTATCAATAATAATTGACAAAAATTAATAGATCACCGTGTTAATACTATTCAAAGATATGACAGTAGCAATAAACTAACAATAAATTCAGCAACCCGTGCCTACAAAATAGGGAATACAGAACACAAGCCCTCACAAGCCACAATGTACACAGATTACAGAATGATTCATAGGTAACCAAAATTTCCACACTTTCGCTATTTCAAGGTTGAATAATCGCATCAGGGTACCTTAATTTTAAATTATATCCATTATGAAATTAATTATCAAGTTACATGATTTTTTTTTTAGATCAGTCTCTAAATCTATTGATCGCCTGCTATAGAAGCTTTGTATGAAATTTCAAAACTGCATTAGTCTATTTCGATCAAATTCACAAAAGCCATTCCAATAACGAATGTTATTTCGGAGCTAGCAATTGAAATGAAGCATTATGTAATCCTCGACATTTTATCGATGTGAATTCGAAACTCGCTGCTGTTTTGGAATTATAAATTGAGATATATTTGTGATTTGATTTTCATGGTGTCTGTATAAGGAGTTTGTATTGGGGTCTAGGTAAGAGGCTCTATTCATAACCGTTCATCATACCGAAGATAAAAATCGAATCACAAAATTATGAATGTATATAACAATATATTCTTCAATACACATTTTCAGTTGTTGTTGTTACGTAAAAAGTTTTTAAGTTGAAATAATAAAAAGTTTATATGAAGGTACCTATTGCTTAATAAAATTCCACGCCTTACTTCAAAGGGCCTGTAAATCAGCACCTAAACCATTCATGATTCCATACTTTATTACAAAATTGAAGTCAAATTTGCTCCAATTTAATCAAAATTAAAGCTTTTAAATTAGAAAAGGGACCTTCGTTCTACTTTATTATAACCTTTTCAGATTTTCCCTCACTAATGATAATTTTTTCATCACGGGAAAAAAATTAATAACGGATATTTTTAAGAAGCCCAATCTTTTTCACATTTTTTCGTAATTTCATAGGGATAGTATTCTTAATTGCTGCAATTAGCGTCAGTTGGAATAGTGTGGTACTTCAAAAAAAAAATGTTTTCTGTTCAATTGACAAATAAAAATAAATATCTTCGTAAATGTGTTCTCCCGATTTTATTTCAAATGTGTCATCTTACTATGTAGTATATGTTTGAAATTAAGCATTATCTGGTTACATTTAAGGATTAAATAATTTTTAAACATTCCTAATTTTTTGTTAATATTCAGGCTTAGATAAGTGAGTTAAGGGACCATTTTCGTTTCTTAAGCGATGTACATTATAGTATATAAGTATTTTCCTCTCTGATAATGAGTTTTTAGTATATTTTTTTTAAATTTACCACTTAATATTTAACATTCATAATCATAATTAGTTAACTAGAATACATGTCAAACGACGGATTATCAAATTATATGCTGAATTTTATCTTTTCCTTCTGTAGATTTGAAAAAAATCGTTAGACAAACAAACAGACGGATTACACGAGTTAGGTTTTTATATAACTAATTTATGAGTTTAATCTCTCAAATTTAGTTAACATGTACCTTTTCATAAATACTTTTAAAAGTAAACATATCTCCCACATTGTGCATACAGTAATAGAAGTGATATACCATTTATGAGCAACTTAAGAGCACTATTGTAGTATTCGTCTCACTCGTGCGTTGTTTATTGCTCCAGTCATAAAAATGCATCGAACGTTGCAATGCTTTCGGTACGATACTAGTAATTTGGGGCATCCTTATAGTCTAGGATGATGCTAGACGGTTTTATGGGAATCTTGGAGACATGCTCCATCCCGTTCTCGCATATAAACAAAAGCTAACAAAGAAAGTGATGGTAGATTAAATCTGAGTAAGACGCTGTCTCCGAGCTTTTTGGGTTATATTTGAATAGTTTGCGATGAGCTATAAACATTTTTGGGAAGTCGAAGTTGTTAGCTGTGAAGCGCGATCCTTCAATCGAGTAGAGTAAAACACCAATGTAATATAGATGAGCTCTCAAACAATTTCAGACAATAACTCAAATGTTAGTGTTGGCTGATTCGCTTCTGAGTTGTTGGGTAAATTATTATCAACAATGTCTGTCACATTGTTATAATTTTAAATAAATTTATAGTAAGTGAAGAGTAACATTTTGTGAAGTAATTACTATTTTATTTTTATGTCACGAAACGCGTATACTAATAGTACAGCGTATAAAAATTAATTATATTAAATAAAAAGCGAGCGTTTCGTTCAATAAAATATTATTGCCGGTACTATAATGTAATTCAAATAATTGTCAACAAATATTTATTTCATGAAACTAGTATATATATGACATAGTATATATATAACACATATAGTACATATATAACATATACGTACTATTATATAGTATATAATAGTAACTATATGTTATTCTTGCCGATTAGCCCAAACGTTCCATTGTTAAACATTGGAATTTGTGCCGCTTTTAAAACTGGTAGTCTAGTAGTTCAAAAGTAGATCTTCTGCACGAGAGAGTCGAATTCGAATCGAGTTTAAAAAATTAATCATCTAGTGCTTCGGTGAAGAAAACATCCCGAGGAAGCTTACATAGCTGAGTGTTCTCATAACGTTTTCAAGGTGTGTGAAGTCTGCCAATCCGCACTTGGGGGATTATGGCCTTAACCCCCTTACGTTCGAACCCAACAGTGGGACAGTATGCGATGTGATGATAGTGATGATATACATTTTAATCTTTACATCTTTACAATCACGGGATTCGATCGCCGTACCTTAGCGAAACTGGCTTTCAAACATGTTACATTGCTTTTTTATTTATTGATTTTCTATATTCTCAGCGGAAGGCGATAAAGTATAGATAATACGATTATTATAAAAATGTCTACTAAGCTGGAAAAAAAAACACCCGACACGAAAGCCGTAACACCTAAGTGCAATTTTTTATAGTTATAAATAAAATTTTACTGTCCTGTTTGTCGTATCCCCGCTGTTTGTTTTACGCGTTTTTACATAACTTAAGGGATGCTTGAGATTTCTCTGAGAATAATGAGGAATTTTCTCGACGTAACTGTATTATGGATGTCAGGTAGGAAAGTTTACGTCTTGGGTACTGTTTTAATTTTAAAGATTTCGACTTGTTGGTTTCGGTGTAATCATTAATAGATTATATGTGAGCTAGATTGTAATATCTACTTAATTCACGAGGATCTATATATTAGAATGAATGTCTTATAATTGATTTTGTTGTCTTGAAGTATCAATCTATCTGCAATCATAAGATTCGATTGCACGCAACAGAGAGATTCTGTTCTATGACGCTCTGTCCTGCATAATTAATGGCGGTACTAGACAACAATATTTGGTATGAATTTCCACCATAACTTCGCCGCCTATAACATCTCTGGCAACTTAAGCTGTGGAACGTGTTATGACATAAAATTATTTCAATGCGCCCGAAGTCGCTCGGCAGATAGTTGCATTACTGATAATTGAATTCCGTCGAAATCCGGGACTAACCATCATGTAATAATGTGTAGCGAAGTTGATTCCGGAGACCAGAGAGTGCACTTGCACTAACTTGCACAAATGTTTGTGTTAGGATGGGGTGGACATATTGTGTGGAGTGCTATGGATATAAAATAGAAGTTGGCTGCTAAAGTCCGGAGTCTTATTCGGTAAAAACATAGATAGTTTGTGAGTTGTTAAACTGTAACATTTTCGAATCATTTATAAGCCTTGGAAACTCTGTAAGGAAAATAAATATATTTTTTTATTATATTAGTGACCGCTCTCGTTTAGCTACAGGAAAAATAATCCTTAACCAATAATCCCTATGTGTGTATTTAATGATGATCAAAACGTGACGACACATAAAGGCCGGTCGAAGAAATCCACTCTATGCTACGAAAAAATTGATTCGAACGTCAGTATGTATCTAGCTTAGTTCAATGGGTAGTGTTGGAAATTGTTATGGAATGAACTGCTCGAACACATGTATACTGTACACAGAGTTTGAAATTTCATAATTCTTTGAATATCGAGACAAATATAGAATATGTTAAATTTGTAGTAATTTTAAACATATTTATTTTATACTAATATCATCGCCTCTACATTTAAATCCATCACCCAAATTCATCTACTAAATTGGATTAAGTAGGACTAGACCAAGCTTCTAAAAAGTCACCGATAAAATTGTTTGTATTTTGATGATTCAGAACGTGTCCTAACAAATACTAACACGATGGTTAATAGAGCGTCAAATGCTCAGAAAGTTCAACGGAGCGCGCGGTGGTCTTACGGTAATCAAACTGAGAGACTGCATCCCTGTACGTACACTGATACTAGATACGGATGTACTGTAGCTGCTCAGTACATACATACTATGTACACTGGGCGTCTGCAATAGGCTTACTGAAGCGTTCCTATAGTATGGATCTGATAACATTCCTATCAAAGGTAAAGGCCTGTGTGTGATGGTGACAGCGGCGCGTTTTGAACGTCTTCTAAATCTTTTTGTAGTTCTACAGCAGGTTTAAGTCTGTGCTCGTTTCAATGAAATAGTAAAATATTCTTTACTTTCACACAATGTAGAGACAAAATATAAAACACAAAGATATACCGAGACGTCTTCAGACGAGCGCTTTGTTGAACCTGCTTATATGTAATTGTAACGAGAATCAAAGAGTGTAATTATCTTATTGATGTAGATATAACAAATAGGCAATTATGAGAGTATAAAATGCTCACACTTTGTCGCGCGCTGCAAACACCCGCCCTTTTCACGTCACGAGTGCATGCATACACAAATGGAACATCGCAAACAAAAAATACCATCAGACTTAAAGTAGGTGCTACAGAGCACACCAAAATTCAGAGGAGATATACTGACTTTGCCTGTTAAAAGGATCAGGCGTTACTTTGCGGAAATGTACCTATTGTTATTAAATTAGTATTAATTTACTTTGCAACAATCTGCAAGCACAATGTATGATGGTATATGTATACTTCTATATATGCATAGAATCTCCCTTCCTCCCGCGAAGGAAAACATGCATTTATGCATGATAAATAAAAGTATATTCTAACACACATACCGTCACCAACACGTGTTTCGCTCCGAAACGGAGCATCCATAGCATGAGTGGACACTACGAGTGTTAGCTGCAAAGACTTGCAAAGACATTGTACTTGCGGATTGTTGCAAAGTAAATGAATACTAAATTAAACATATTTTGGTTGGTCATCAAGGTACAGAACTCGTAACTCAGTTTGGGCTAAAAGTTATGACTAATATAACCTCAATACTTAATTTAATCAATTAAAGTTGTATTATCGTCATTTTGTCATGATTTTTGTTCTCTAGGGAGATATTTCGAACCAATTTCATTGATAATCATGATAGTATTTTAAACTTTAAAGGCACTGATGGCAACTCCCGAACTTATCATCCTTATGACTAGTTGGTATTCCGTTTCTAGATGGTAAACATCATTAGGTAACATAAGACGAGCGCTTTACTGATGATATCAACCAAATCCTTGACTGATACAGTTAAAGTACATAAATTCACGATGATATGTTTAAACAACAACAACCACAAATAATTTCTATATTAAGCGAACAATACGCGATTTCGCATTCCCGCGATTATTTGCATTTCACAATTCGGTTGCACAAACTAAATTTCCCTGTTTTACATACAGAGAATATCGTAAATCATCCCGACGTCCGCTGGACGAAGTGACGATGAATCGGAGTAAATTAATAATCGTATTACTTTTTCAGTGGAATGCAAATATTTGATGATTGGGTTGCGGCGCGTGCTAGGTGCCGATATCGCGGTGAGCGGACCTAGTTGTGCTAGATACGGCTTAGATTTGAATACCTGAAATTAGTTTTGATATTTGATTTAGGTGGTACAATGTTAAAAGTGAGCTGTTAATGAAGGATCCATTAGTTAAAAATCATCATTAAAAATCACTAGTTAAAAATAAATTACATTCTTTTGCCGCGACACATTAGAATTTGAGTAAGTTTGAGCTTCGGATTGAAACATATTGAACAGATTGAAGCTTTTATGTTAGTGCTTAGGATTGGTATACATATATTATATCATGTCAAAAGGAACTATAGTTTCACTGATAGGTCCCGCAAACTTTATATATATATATGGTCATTAGTATAGACGTGAAACGAAACTCAGCACGATATCCGGGTGATGGCAGCACCGCCGTGATGACGTCGATACTCGGCTAACATCGTGCTACAACAGAGCCTAGCTAGTGAAGTGACGCCGGATGGAGCCACAGTTTACATTCTACGGTCGAAGAGATCGGTTCTTCAGCACTAAGAACTCTTACTTATTTCGTTTGCCCGGTGTGAAGAGTTTATTAACAATTAATTAAAAGTGTTAAACGACTATACGCCCACGCTATGTTCGTCAAAGCTGCTAAAACTACTGGCGTTACCAACATATATATGTGTATATACTAGCCGCTTCCAGCTGTCACAAAATTTTATATTCGCGCGGAGAGTGCGCATCGGTCATTGTATACTGTACACATTTCATAATCGCTTTTCGTTTCCAGACGCCGTTTGCAAAATATTTTTATCAACCTGCACCTACAGAGCGTGACCCAAAATAATATTGAAAAGTACAAATAATAATGGTACCCGCAATATTTGGGACGTTCAAGTTTTAATTTAATTATTGCCGTTACTTTTTGAACAAAAAATTGAGTACGGATAGTGGGCATATTTTCAGCTGTTCTTTCTTTCTTCGCGTGCCATCTCCATCAAGGAGGTCGGCGAGCATTTGTCGATACGTCTCTTTATCAGCAGTCATGTGAACTAGCTTATCTGTACTTTTAACCCGCAGTCAGTGCCTTATATTTCCAATCCATGAGATTCTTCGTCTACCTGGACCTCTTTCAGTTGCATAGTCAGTTGTGTTTTCAGTTATAGCTTACGTTATCCAAATATTGTAAGATTAGGGGAACAGTTTTTCAATATTTAAGGATCAGTATTTTTTAAGACAAATAGGTATGGTGAATTATCGTACATTTGTATGAATAATTTTTTAAATAATAAATTTCAATATTAAATATACATATTTGTGTCCCTCATGAAGGTGTTATTGAATACATGTCATGATCCCCTTAACGAAAATACATATTTTTAAACTAGTAACTCGCCTTCGCTTCACTTCGGATAAACTTCATTTTTACATTCGCCCACAATAACAATTTTTGAGATTATCGCATTCACACAAAGAAACAGATATTTTTTTACCATGTTATGTCCATCCAGAATGATGTATCTTTCAAATGGTAAAATAATTTTTTAAATTGGTACCGGAGTTCCGGGGATTACCCTCTGCTTATACACAAATCCACAAAATTCACACACTATAATATGATAATGTAATGATGTCGTTTTTTGCCGTATCCGACAATAGCGACGCCTACTGTCAATTACCTGTCCCTTTTCTCTGGTGGCAGCGGATATGACTAGCGAGACCAGACTTTGATTTAAATATTCGGTCACATAGTGCACAGTATAGCTGACCAGCAGAGTTGTACGTGTACGTATAGGAAGGCTTGGGCCGAGTTTTACGGAGTTGGCGCTTTGTGTCAAGATCTTCGAGACGCTTTTCTTCGAATTTGTGGACGCTTTCATGTATGATAGAGCGCCAATCCGATCTCCGTTAAGCAAGTCCCTCCCAGATATCAGGTGATATGCTACATTGCTTGAGGTGACGTTTTAGCACATCTTTATAGCGGAGGTATTGGCCCCCATGCTTCCTTTTACCAGAGGAGAGTATCGAGTAGAATACCCTTTTCGGTAGTCTCTTGTCATGCATATGCCAGATGTGTCCACTCCATCTCAGCTGGTGTTTCATAAAAAAGAGATTAAATGCCGGGCATCAGACGCGGCGCAGCACTTCGGTACATGTACTTGCCGCTTGATGCGCAGGATAGAGCGTAGACAATGAAGGTGGAAAGTGTCTAATTTTCTTATATCCTTTTTGCAGCAGCGCCATGTCTCACTGACATACAAAAGTGCAAGAAAGACTATGACTTTATATACCTCCACCTTAGTTTTATGTTTAAGGTCATGCGAGTTCCACACGCAGGCACTTAGTTTACCGAACACTGTGGCCGCAAGGGCAATGCGTGTTGGGATTTCTGGTGCCAAGGTGTTATCAAACCTAAATACACTCCCTAGGTATTTAAAGTGAGTTACTTTAGAGTCCAGCATTATGTCGGAGTGGTCTGCGCTGCAACCTGTTGCAGACTGTTTCATGATTTGCGTTTTTTTAAGACTGATAACCAAACCAAATTAAAGACGCGCCGCATGTAGGGAATCAACATAGGCCTGTAGAGATTCCATTGAGTCCGCCATCAAGCTTGTCTTTATAATATAGAGATAGATAATATAGATAAAGATATATATATGTAAAGAAAATATATTTCTTTAATGTTTATTTTTCTAACTAAAAACTCTTTAGTACGTTGTATATAGGTTTCAGTAAATTAGATGACATTTTTTTAAATTTATTATTTTGTTTGAATTGTCAATTTTAGATTTTAGATTTGTAAAATATTTAGTACAGAAAAATGTGGAATAATAAACTTAATAATAATAATAATAATAATATCTAATAATATTAGATCCATTACATAATTTACTGAGAAAAAATCAAAAATTTATTTGGTCTGATGAATGCCAAAGAACTTTTGAAAAAATAAAAAGTCTCCTATGCATTCAACCAGTTCTAGAAATTTTTGACGAAGATTTACCAATTAATATTTACACGGATGCTTCTATAGAAGGTGTTGGAGCAATTTTGAAACAGGTACAACCCGATGGTAGTGAAAAACCAGTGGCATATTTTTCGAAAAAGCTAAATGAAGCCCAAAAAAAGAAAACAGCTATATATTTGGAGTGCTTAGCTATCAAAGAAGCAGTGAAATTCTGGCAATATTGGTTAATAGGAAAAACATTTACACAACAAACAAGCTTTGTCATAAGCCATTACAGAACATGAACTTAAAATCGAGAACCGACGAGGAATTGGGTGACTTAACATATTATTTATCACAATATGATTTTAACATTAAATATACTCCGGGAAAACAAAATTTGGAAGCGGACTGTCTTAGCAGGAACCCCGTATTGGAGTCAAGTGAAAATTTAGATGAACAACTAAAGATTGTAAACTTGATTAATGTAGAAGATATCTTAATCGATCAAAATAAAAATGAAAACATATAAAAGAACAAAGACAATATGATACAGAAACAAAATGTATATTATAAAAAAGTGAGAGGCAAAGAAAAAAATATTCTATCAGAGGATTTCAGTGTAAATTTTTTTAAAAATATACATGACAAGCTTTGTCATATAGGCATAAAACAGATGGAAAAGACTATAAATCCTTTTTATATATCCAAAAATTTAACAAAAAATATAAAAAATGTCTGTAAAAACTGTGAAGTGTGTATAAAAAATAAATCAAGAGGACAGGAAAAATTTGGATTTATGTCTCACTTAGGTCCGGCCACAAAGCCATTTGAAATAATGTCTATAGATACAATTGGAGGTTTTGGAGGTTCAAGATCCACAAAGAAATACCTACACTTGTTAGTAGATCACTTTACTAGATACGCATTTATTTTAACGTCAAAAACTCAGAATGCAAATGATTTTATTAAGTTAGTCATGAACATAGCTGAAACAGAAGATATTGGTATGCTCCTTACTGACCAATATCCAGGGATAAATTCAAGAGAATTCAAAATATTTTTGAAAAACAAAAAGATACCTATGATATTTACTGCGGTAAATGCACCATTCTCGAATGGCCTAAATGAAAGATTAAATCAAACGTTGGTAAACAAGATTAGATGCAAAATAAATGAAAAAGGAGTTAAAAAAGCGTGGACAACAATAGCACATGAGTGTGTTAGTAGATATAACCAAACTATTCATACAGTAACCGGTTTCTCGCCAAGTTATCTTTTGTATGGAACAGATGTAACGATCATACCAGAAGAATTGAAGCAAGAAAAAACACATAATGACTGGATCAGAGATAGAACAACAGCTCTTCAGAATACAATAAAATCACATAACTACAATAAAATGTTATTTGACAAGAATAGGAAACATATTGAATTTAATGTAGGAGATAAGGTGTACGTGGAAAATGGCAATAAGTTAAACAGGAAAAAATTAGATGAACTGAAAATTGGACCGTTTGATATTATTGAAAAAATGTCTAAAACAATTTACAGAATTGATACAAATCACAAGAAAACAGACACAAACATTTTCCATATCACAAAACTTATTCCTATACCTGTGAAAGAAGATAAAGGAAAAGGAGAAAAAGATGCAGTCGATGAAAAAAAAGGATGTAAAAATGTATATTAAGAAAATTTACCCATAATTTTCTTCCCCAAGGGGGGGGAGATGTAAAGAAAATATATTTCTTTAATGTTTATTTTTCTAACTAAAAACTCTTTAGTACGTTGTATATAGGTTTCAGTAAATTAGATGACATTTTTTTAAATTTATTATTTTGTTTGAATTGTCAATTTTAGATTTTAGATTTGTAAAATATTTAGTACAGAAAAATGTGGAATAATAAACTTTAAATGTCGTTTCTTTGTTAACAGGTAAGGGATTATATAATTGTTTAGTTTTTTGTGTTTTAGTTAAGGTTTTGTATAAATTTAAGTTAATATAATAAATCTTTGTTAACAGAGCAACACATGTTTATTCCACCTCAATAATTCGGCACATTAAATCTTATTATATATATATAGATAGATATAGATATAGAGGTAAAATCTATTGTTAAAAAAACTCTTCTATTTAATTTAAATTTCAAATCTTACTTCAAAAAGGAGGAGATTGTATGTTCGTGTGTGTTTTTTGTTATTTATATACAACCATAACTCCGTTGTTAATGAACAGACTTTGATTTTTATTTTTTTCAGACTATAAGGAATAACTCAATGTTAGTCACTTTTTAAGAATGGTAAGGATCGAATGATGAGTTCTGGAGATAAACAGATTGTAAATTCAGTAAAGTAACGTCTTAAAACTAATGTATGCAATAATTTCCGTAAAAAAATATTTTGATTATGATTCAAATGATAACTGATCCTCAATCAGACAATCAGCCAAAAATTCTAATATATATGGGTCTATATCATGTAGCAACAATTTTTTTTTATCAAAATATTTATGATTTAAAAAGTAGGCCAATCTTATTTCTTATTTTTTCTCAATGCTAAAACTATTTCACAAACCTTTTAAGTGACATTTGTAAAATATTCAAAGAGCTTAATCATTCTATTGGTATTTGAATATTTAACCGTCACTAATCATTCAAAACCTCCTTAAAAGAAGGAGCTAAATGAAAATAAACAATCAAAATAATTGAAAAAAAAAAACCTTTTAAAGCAATAATGAATCATTAAACATTTTTCACGTAAACCTATGTACAGTGTACACGCCCAACATAAACGTAGCTGCGAGGTGTCGGCTCGTGTGAATCGCGCTAAATTATTCCCGCGAGCTACCAGTGGACGGCGTAATGAATTTTTAATCGAATTACAGGAGCGGCCGGCGAGAAAATTTACAGATAAATCTTAACGACTTTATCCTGATGAATGCTCGGATCATTCCGTTTGGCGGTTGACTTGGATTGACCAAACTGATAAAACTTTTCTTCGTTGTTGCAAACGTGCCTGCAGTTTCTGTCTTCATCCGTGAGCCTCTGAAAATTTACTGATGGACACAGAGCTCTCTTAAACCTGTTCGTAAACTCTGACTTCATCAGATCGTCATTTTTTTTTTTTACACATTAACAGGCCACTTCAACATTCCTTGCTTCTTCTACAAAGCTGTAATTGTAATTTTTGGGACTTTTTCTACACTGTATTTCAATCTGGCCAATTTCTGCTTAATTTGGAAAATTCTGCGAATTAATTAAGCAAGCCTTGTTTGCCGATAATGTCATTTTGGATGCTGTTACGTAACAAAATTGAATTCGATACTTTTTTTTATGTACTCACACCACGGCACCTACGTTGTTCCTGTCCTTGAGATACCGCTCATTTTTTCAGAGATCCAGAACAAAACTGTTAGGGTTAAAATCACTTCAATTGTTGACATGTGTTTTTATTGTGGGAGAGGCGGGTGTTTTTATCTTTGAATGAAGCGACTCATATAATAGTGATCACCTCAGGAGGTTCGTTTGATCGTCTATTATATATTCGTCGCTTTATTCTTCAGATATACTTTTATTTATGTACAATGTAGATTTTCAGACAAACAATTTTTGTTCGGATAATGTATCTTTTATTACCTAAGTAGGTATTGAACAAAGAACGAAACGTAAAACTTAAGTTTTGATAGAATTAACCTCAGTTATTCTAAAAATCAACAAGTCTCTTAATTTACGTAATTTAATCAGTTTCTAGGAAACACATCTACGTTTGCAAAATCATCGTCGCTTGGGATGGGTCGATTGTAAAATCGGGCAAACGCTGAAGATGTGCTAGTCCAACCAGCTATTTTTCTGATAGCGTCCACACTAAGACTAGATGCGCGAGCGGCCGACATGGCGGCGTGTCGCGTGCTGTGCGCTGAACGTGCTTACGTCGTCGCCGCTTTCCGCCAGTACCTGCTTAATCCATCTACTGATAGATTGAGCTGTCTCGGCTTTGTGTGGCTTCTTATAGGTTAATAAGAGATTTTCTACATTCGGAGCACATTTTTTGTTACAAAAATATAATCTTTGAGAACGGAAACAGGACAAATATTGTAATTGTCTTGGAAGAACGGAAGAAATAATATAGGTTGATCTCGCCCCGGGGCAAATGTCTTAATAATATCCGTTATGGATATTTTAACTCCGCTTTGACTAATTGAAATATTGTCTCATTTAATTAATTAAAATGTCTGTACCCTATGGGCTATGCAGAGAGCTAACAATATTACTAATTTTATGGTAATTTTTTCAATACTTAATTCTAAATTAGGATACCAATTGGACACGTGATTAAGAACCAATTGTGGGTCCCAAGTATAAGAATACTTGGGTTTATTAGGTTTTAGTCTGTAAGCTCCATTCAATAATCTTTTTATACAATCATCAGAACCTACATTAAAATTTAAAATCAGCAATAATGCGAAGCGGTGGCTATTGAAGGAGCCGTATGAACAACCTTTATTGAATTGTTCCGATAGGAATGAAAGAATTGACGTTTTCGAACCACTGAAGACGTCGATATTGTGCGTATAACAAAACTGCCACCAAAGTTTCAATGTGACATTATATTGCTTGATAGTATTGTCGGATAATGAAGCCATCATTAAGTTTAATGCGTCGAGCGGGATCCCGCGGAGTGTGAATGCTGTCCGCAGAGCCTCACGACATCCAGGATAAGCTTGGGATGTAGGGGATGATACTCCCTGAAATGAGATTACAGAAGAAAATTTCCAGGGTTACCAACTAACTAAGGAAAGGGGCGGAAATGCGTACAAGTATTTAGATTGCCAATCCAGAGTAAATGTATCTTGTTCTTGTTTCCAGGATTCAAATTAGTCACATTTGGCATGGTTGCGAGAAGCAAAAAGATCAATATTGGGACAACCAAAGTATCTTTTTTATTGATTCGAAAATCATGGTCTGATAATTCCCATTCCGTGTCGGGATTAACTTTTCTGGATTCTTCATCAGCATAATTATCTTTCGTGACCACGTAAGATGCGAACAATAAAATATTACGCTTCTCACACCATTGCCAAATGTGTCTTGCCAGATCAGTTAAACCTCCTTGGCGGTTTATATAACTAATTGATGTGGTATTGTCTACCCTAAGCAATATGGTACAGTTTTCATCATCACTGGCAAAATTCTTTAAACCTAAAAATGCAGCCTGAAGTTCTAAAAAAATTCTATGGTGTTTCATTTCTACGGATTTCCATCTACCATGGACTTTCGCCCCCTTACAGATAGCACCCCAACCAGTTCTAGAAGCATCTGAATATTTCTTTTTTATACCTTTTATTTATAACAGTGCACATAGCTGTAAAGATATGGTCATGCCACCAATTAAGATCTTCTAGAACTATTTCGGGCACTTGTATATTTTGTTCGTTAAGGTATATTACTGATTTATGTCCTTGTTTTCAAAGATAGGCTATGATTTCCTCCATGATTTTTGTAAACACCTTTGATGCTACAGAGGAGCCATATGGCATAGGGGTAAATTGGTAAGTACATAAATTGTTAGAATTCATCATCATCATCATCTCAGCCGGGCAACGCCCACTGCTGGGCATAGGCTTCCCCAAAAGATCTCCACAACGATCGGTCCTACGTTGCCCTCAGCCAGTGGCTACTAATTATTGTTAGAATTAATTATTATTAAACTTAGAATTAGGAATTTGGAAATTGAATCGTAAGTATTTTCGATCATATTCGGATATAGGAACTAACAAAAAGACCTCTTTTAGGTCAATGATTGCTAAAAAACCCGCTTTGAGGGCGACTTTTAATTTAACAGCCGTTCTGTGATCCTCCATTTAAAAAATGTATTTGTAATAAATTTATTTCATGATTTTAAGTTTAAAATAAACCTTTTGTCACCATTTATGTTTAAGTGCTAAAAATATTTTTGATATGTATTCTAATAATTTATTAATTGCTGTTTGCATATCATGAGCGTCATCGCAATTAAATTTAAAAACTGGTGTAACTTGTTGAGTTACTTGAGTACAGAAGGGGATTTTAAGACCGTGTTCTATCCACAATAATACCACTGTATTTTTGTTACATATGAAACCAACAACTGAGGAAGAATCGGATTATGCCTGCGAGTACTGGTACCCGAGTTATTTCTCTTGTGATGCATGTACTTCGGTACGTATGAGCTCTACGCTTGCACTTGAGTCTGCGGTTGATATGACCGACGTGACGTCACTGTTGGTCGCCTCGGACCTCCCCGCCCCTCTCTGTTCGACGGATAACGAGCAGATCCTGACCAATTTTCCTACTGGACAGGATTCGTTACCGATGTTTGAGTAATATTGCTAGCTTTCTAATTTGCCATTGTTTTTCTTATATGAGACCCTTGTTTTGCAATAGCCTTACAAGCCTTTATTTTTTCGGATAATGAGTTATCATATAGTGTATCATCACGTTCAGAGTCTTGAATAACGTGAAAAAGTTATTTTCTAGACGTGGCGTAATCAATTTTATTTTGTCTTTAGTTAAACAATAGTGCAAATCAGATAACAAGCGACAATCGTCGCTTAAATGTTTTAAGGCAAGAACTTTGTTGTCTGACTTGAGCAATTGCTTTGTTTATTGCCGCGGTACCGCTCCCTAATTGTTGTTGAAAACTAACCAATTTTTTGTCCCTACCTCTAACTACGTCTGACACGGCGACAGAGACCTTCACGTTTAGTTTAGAAGCTTACAGTAATTTGCAGTTGGCGGGTATAAGATGCTCTTTCATGAGCTTATCTTTATCCTCTTTGGCTAATTCTTTCCTCAGTAGAGGAGTCCATAAACTCGCTAGGCTTTCATGGAAATCTTCCGCGAAGTCGGGCGTATCAAACGTAGAAGACCCCAACGCCAACAATAGCTCCGGGTCTAAACTGGCTTCTGGTGCTATTTCTGCTGGTGTAGTAGCGGCATCCTGCGCGAGGTGTGATATTTCCTGCTGGGCAGGGGCCATCACTTCATGGCTCTCTTCACATGGAGGAGTTGACGGGAGGTTTTGTGGTTTTTGAGGCTGGACATTGCTCGTAAGATCTACAAAGAATGCGATAACTGAGGGGGACAATAAGAAGATGCACATATAACGCCTTTTGTATCCTCTTAAGATTACACACATTTAAACTTACTACACAAGTTGACAAAAAACATGACCCATAATTAGCTCACAGCTAATTAAGCTATCATAATTGACTCGCAGTCAGTTCCAATTCAATTATGAATGTTATTTCATAAACACATATTTTTCAGGTGGGAACAATGTTGTCATAGGAATATGACGCATAAGTAGTTCGAAGCTAATTACGTTATTGCAATCGACTCGCAGTCAATCCCGATTTTCATTCGTTTATAATTGTTATTCACTTGTTAAAACACTTGTCCACTTAATAAAATGTTAAACTTACCTGCAATGTGTTCGTCATCCGATGAATCTAACGGTTGCCGAATTCGGAGCCGAGATGTATCCTTATCTTTTTCTTCCAATTTTCTTATCTTGTGCTTATATTTCTCTAATTTTTCCTTTGCACTACGTCTCAGCATTTTTTGTTGGGCGCGTGTGCTCGTTGCTTGCACGAAAAAGGAATGAGCAGTGTCACAAAGGCAGGAACGACGTAGGTGTCGTGATTTGAGTACATCAAAGAAAAAAAAGTATCGAATTCAATTAATCTCTAAATCGTGCGATGTTGCCTGTAGGATAAAGGGTACTTTGTACATAAATAAAATTATATCTGAAGAATGAAGCAACGAATACATAATTGGTAATACATAGTGCTCGGGCACCTTGACTTTAGTGTCTAAGGTGGTTTGAATGACAGGTAACTTTTAGAACGCCGTTAGTTCCGTGCAATTGATCCAGGACTAAGATCCATTAGGAGTCCACTTAGAATGGTCTAGTCGACTTTTACAGATTAGTGAACCTTTACTGAATAGGTAATTTATATATACATATATTTACAAATACATAAGTAAGGAATGAGTACATAAGAGGAAGTATGAAAGTGGCACCGGTAATCGAAAAGCTACGCCGAAACCGGCTATCATGGTATTGTCATGTTATGCGGAGGAATGAAGAGCATGTTGTATGGAAGGTATTAAGTACGAACGTAGATGGCTACAGAGATAGAGGAAGGCCAAAGAAGCGATGGATGGATTGTGTAAAGAATGATATGGCTAGAATGGAAGTTACTAGTGTGATGACGGTTGATAGAGAAGTATGGAAGAAAAATACATGCTGCGTCGACCACAAATAAAATTGGGATAAGAGCAGGAGAATGACGATGATGATTTACAAATACGAATGACTATATGGTAACCTCAGTTACATAGATGATATTACAGTAGGTTAGTTAATCTTTAACAATATTTAAGTGCCGCAGATGTCCATTTCCAACCTTGCGACTGTGTAGCAAGATAGCCACTAATTTGATGATACTGATAGAATTCAAGCCGAAACGAGGAGCACTGAACGATCTTGTTATTAAATATCCGATACGTATGGAGAAGCTCGTGAGTTCGAATTCTGAACGCGGTGAAAAACTTCTAACCCTAGTAAGTGTTTAAA
Organism: Megathymus violae; assembly: GCA_003671415.1. Taxonomy (NCBI): domain Eukaryota; kingdom Metazoa; phylum Arthropoda; class Insecta; order Lepidoptera; family Hesperiidae; genus Megathymus; species Megathymus violae. Next base: position 1,858,667 of record PDGT01000043.1, read on the forward strand.
ATAAAAATATTTAAGTATTAACTGAAAATAGATCTTCTAATTTCGTTGGTAAAAATGAACCAGCTGAAAGAGCAAATTTGTGATATTTATATTCTATGTTATTATAACAAGAGTGCTGTTGGCATATTTATATAACAGGTAAGATTGTTACGTGTAGCTCGTAAATATTCAATTTACGTTAACCAATAGATTGTACATTATAAACGATGAGAAAGGGCAGCTGTGAGGAAAAACCTTGAAACCGAAGGTGTTATTCCAACCGCAACCAATATTCAAACTTCTCCAAAGTTATATAGGATTAAATATTATCCTAGTTGAATACAAATCAGATTATTGAGTAGAAAATGTTTCAAATTTGCCCCCAGCGGTTGATTTTCTCTTAGACTTCGAACTATGACAATAAATACAGCCTTATCGCTCCTCCGCAAGGTAAGGTTCAAATGTATCATGATAACTGCCTTCCTGTTTCATTCGTACTTCTATGAATTTATTAAGTTTTCTTCGCAGGTTTATCGTATTTCATATCGTTAAGATATTTATTTTAATTTATGCAAATTAACAATATATAGTACCCTCATTTATTTATGATTCTATTTTATTCATTTAATTCGGAAGAATTTGTGCTATTAACCCTTTTCATCATAGCCCAATTTGAGTTTGTATCTATTTAAATAAAGAATACAAAAATCCTTTTTATATATCCAGAAAAATTTTAACGTTACCAAAAATGTTTCATACTTTCTTACATCCTTCGTCATTTCGACGATCCTAATTTAACAAAAAGTCAGCTAACAAATTTTATATAATTATCAAAGAAATAGCGTAAGTCTTCATTTCTTATCCTTTGTTTAACATTCACATTTTTACCCCCAAAAAGCCCTAACTGAAAAAATAAACCTACTTTACTCAAGCAGACTCTTAATAACGGAAGGGAAAAATGAGTAGGGCGTTCCGTTCCATTCTTTTGATGATCTCCATCAACCGTTTTCTATTTACCAATGCTGTTCTTAGAAATAAACAGTACCGAATCGAGATAAAAGAAAGCTTCTTAACGGGTTAAACACTTCACCGTCACGACAAACATTTCAAACGTTCAGACTTCAAAAGCTGGGACAGAAATTTTGAGATGAATAGGAGCAAAGCGAGTAGTCAGTGGAAGAGAAAAAAATGATTTTAATCTTGTTTAGAAAAGTCGACAAGGCGTCGGCGAGACCAGAAGTCAGGTGGCGCGCTGGGAAAGAAAACTCATTACTTCTTATTCACCGACGTCGGCCTTATAGAGCCGCGCTGTTATCGCCGGCTTGTTTATCGATATTTCCAATGCATTTGTACCATTATTAAGCGTTTAATTAAAATTAATTTTAGCAATATGTATCGGGAATCGTACACTATGAAAACGTATTCCATGATTTCCTACGCTATAGTCTTTAGGAAGTTAAATTATTATATTGTGACAACACAACAAGTGTTTGTAATTATCAGATTTAATTTTCTATAATCTCAACAGTCTTATGTCAACATATGTGATGTGCTTCGCGTTGGGAAATAAGTAGTAGTATATAATTAGTGCCACTCTTAGATACTTGTAATACTAAAGGTTGACATTTGCACAGGATGGTAGCGGGGAACCTATTATTATTGACACACTTATACTTTAACCAAAAATATCCAAAACCACTCACATTTGATAGTCAGGTTTAGATTAGTCAGGTTTTGAACCCTAACACCAAGCACGAGTTTTGTCGAGAATAATCAGGGTGGTACTGTGCCAACAAAAATTTCTGCCATGTTATTCTCCTCTATTGTTTATCAAAGTGCACCGCAGATAGAAAAAATATTGGCTACATGTTAAGGACATATGTAACTGCCTCCCACATTGGATCTAAATTTAAATCCAGCAGGTGACAAATATTTCTCGTAATTTGACGAATATTACAAATGAATCGTGACTTACTAAGGCGAAGAAAAACATTGCGGGGAAATTTGCATACCTAGCAGCTCCTCAAGTTCAATGACGTGTGAATTGTCATATCCAACCATTGCCTTCGATATTTCTACTATTCTTTATAGCAATCACTAGTAAAGTCGTAGTAATAAATTTCAAAAGTAACCCATCAGTATGCTACTGCCGTCGCGTACTGAACAGGACAAAGCAAGATATATTACCCGCATGCTCTTAGAGAGCAACACTGGCTCTCGCTCAGTTTCGACTCAAAAATGAATGAGTATCGACTTGGGAAACGTAGAAATTATTTTCCTCTGTTATAAAAATTAATGACAGATCAATTCTGAACAAAATCAAAGTAGCTTGCTGTCTTAATTTAATGTTGGTTATGCTAAATCTGAAAAAATATAGGTTTATGATAGATTTGGTGCAGGAACATTGGTGCAACTTTACATAGGTGTGGCGACTGAAATATATAGATTGAGTATTCTCTCTCCCCATGTGGACTGATACAATTTTTGTCAAGCGCACTCGAGAAAATTAAAAAAGTCGTATTTAACTTAATGCAACAATTTATATTTAAGATGAACGTTGACTGCCATATGTTTTTGTCATAGTGTATGAGATAGTCTTGCAAAATGGAAGATGGATCAATAAATAATCCTTTGGTTGAGTATGGAATAGTGTATTTAAGTTACAGATATATGTACTATATATGTTTAACTGTACTACAAGCAGAAAAGGAAGGACTTTAAAATAAACACTAGCTCTGTGTTGGATTTTATTGTTTCTAATATTATACAGAGATATTGCGAATTATGTGAAATTGTGTATATTTGTGGAAAGTAATCTCCATAAACACGGCACCTATTCGAAAATTCTTATACCATTTAAAAAATAGTAGACTATACATATTATGATACACCCACACCATATTTACAAAAGCCAGTGTCAGTCAAAATGCAATTGACAAGATAATATTTCAAAATTCAAAAATTTGCCTCACTGTGGTTTGCCGAGATTAAATATATGTATTAAACAAATATTATATTATTGCTTGTATCGGCCATTATCTCAGTATTTTTGTTTATGTCAATACAAACGTGCACATGGGTCACCTTATATCAATAGGTCACCGCCTCCCATATAGATCAGTAATAACAAAGACATTATCAAGAAAGACGCGAAGAATCCGCTTATTAACTGAATTTCCAACACTGCTCTCGGACAGGTTACTTAGAGGTTGATGCTAGAAGATTGGTAGTCGCTAACCAGGTAGATAAAGAAAAATAAGAACTTATGCACAAGTAGGATGTATATGGTATTGTTGACTTGTGCCTTGTGCAGCAGGATGTTCCAGGAGTCAGTCAAGTCAAGCAACTTGCTTGGAATTCAAGAATGTCTAATGGCTCTTACAGATGAAAATTCGTCTATTTACGTGATACATCTACCACTGGGTCACCGAAATTAACTTTTATGAATGTGTACCAAATTATTTTTTTGGGTATAGTTAATTCGGAAATAAATTAGTGTGACTGATAAACAGACAGACAGACAAACATCCTATTTTCCCTAGAAGAGTTTCGTTTAATCATACTGAACTGATAACATACTTATACTAAGATGCGTCTATTGACACACAGTTAACGAATTGATATCAATGCTACTGTACATTTCTTTTGACAAAATCTTATTATGATTTATCCAGTAAATTGAATTTGCTTCCCATCAATAATCGATAACGCGACAAGACGTTATATCGATTATTCAGAACATCGTAAAAGGAACTTGAACTGCATACAAAATTATGTTTACGCTTATTCTGTATCTAGACACTTGGTTCGATAGAAATAATCAAGTTTTTATATCTATATAGCGCTTGACAGAAATTAAGTGTTATGATATTTTGTCAAACTAACTTGTGAAACGAAGAAATAACCACTTAACTACCGAACAGCTTAAGACAAAAGTAAATTTATCTTAAAGTAAATTTTTACAGTTATGTATATTTTTATTAAGAATGCTTCATTTTGCATTCATTTTGCAAAATTTTAATTTTTCCTTATACGACCTGAACTACGTAATATTTGAGCTACTTGAGTTTGCTTTTGAACTATAATTCGAAATAGATAATATTCGATTTGGATGTCAATGACATTTATTCAAGATGCGTCAAGTTGAGTCCTATCGGGAACGTAGATAAATATAAGGTGCAGTTATTTTACTTGCAAGCATTTATCCCGCAAAGATATTTTAAATAATTCGCTTAAATTAGGTATCCCAGGCAGTTCATATACGGGACATAGATACCCGCCTTGGATAGCATGTCGTGCTGGATATGTTTCAGTGACGTCTCATAACTCATAATAAACGTGACAAAAACAAGACACTCTTCGTGTTATTTTAATAGGTACTAAAGGAACAAACAGGCAAATGATGGTGTAAGGCGCTACAAACATGTACATACGTATTCAAGAGTCTAAACCTCATGCTGCACAGCTGTTGAAGACAACTGCAAAATGATATATCCCGCCTATTAGAAATCGTTGGGTTTTAAATCACCCAATTTAATCTCACCGGTCTTTACGCTTAGTAAATTTAACTTGGCGTAAACATCGCATATGCGCAGTGGTATCACCGTTAGGTTGTCTCGATTTCAAAAATAACCTTGCTATACTTGACGTGTGCATGAAACAAATAATCTGTAAATAATTTTCCCTTCATTGAGCACATGGTAGTATATTTCAATACTTACAAAAAGAGAAAACGTTACATCTGAAATTCTGGTAAATATACCCAAATGAGATTTACTCTGAACCTATAATACCTGCTTCGGAAAGTGTTCGAGAGATTTGGGAGTGCGGCCCACAGATTCAATTTGCCTGTGGCCCTTGAGAGATGGATATGTTATAAGGATAGATTTAAAGTATCTGGAATAGACCATTGCACTTGAACAGTTATACAGCTGTCTCACGTGATTATTGTACCGACATATCTTTTTGACGTATTGTTTAATTGATTTATGTTTACGAACTAGCACCACCACCCTTGCTTTGCTTTAGAAAAATTAGATTTAAGATTAGAAATAGTACCTGTATTGTTTTAAGACCGGGTTTTTCTCATTCTGTGAATTACAAATACATACATAACATATTAATTTATTATTATTTGTTATTTATGTCGGTATTAAAATGAAACGAAATGTTAAATGATGCTTTTTGCAACACATTAGTGAAAACTATAATGAAATCGGTCAAGCCGTTTCTGAGATTAACGCGCACAAACACACAGACAAACAGACACATATTCCAACACCTATTTTTTGTGTTCCATTGCGTTAATAAAGGTCTCTTTTAATATTTTTTTCTCTTACATCGTTCATGTATAGAAAGCGATCAGTTAGAGTTTTATTATATGTATAGATATGTAGATACAGATTCATTTTCATGCCTCTTACAAGACGCTAGTTCAAAGTTTATTCTGAATCGATTAGTAGGTTAGCCAACTCTTTCGGAACTGTTTAAAACGAAACAAGTAGTGAAATATTAATTATACGTCCAGTGAAGTTCACGTAGAATAGCTATTTACGTAACGGCCATCGTTTTTCTGCAGTTGTTATTTTCACATTTACTAATAGTTTATCTTATATCTTAATAGTTTATTAATAGTTTTCTACTACGAGTAATATTCGGCGACTGTCATAGGCTAGTATTAACCTGTTGCAATTTGATTAGTAGTTCAAGTCCAGTAATGGACTATTAATTGTGCGTCTACGTATTACGTATATTCTTAGTTCGATTGACCTGATTTCATTAACCTTTATGAATAGCGCTCATAACAATCTAGTACGCCGTATAACTTCCTCATCGTAACCCCTGTACTAGAATCAAATAATACAGTGTATTGTTTGAAGTTGTTAATGCTCAACTAATATAAACTATGTATCTTTCTTTATAGATCCGTTTATTTTCCTCAATGTTAAAGCACCTCTTCGAAACGGTATTAGAAGCAAAAAATGAACGTACATAAGTGTATTTACGGAATACTTGTATGATTAAATGATTTTGAATTTAAATTTGATCTTTATCTTTATATATTTCTATAGATATGAAGGTGTAATCGTTTATGGAATTGATTGAGTTTAATTAAGTCATTATATTTTCGATAAAAATACAATTTATGATCCTGTACCAATTGGTACAGACAACTCTCATGAGATCAGATTCGATCCACGATCGCGGGTGATTTTAAAATAATCTTAAATGTTTTTTTCTAATGTCTTAATTGTTTGATTTCACACAATTAGTGACACGGTAAATCCGAGGCATAAAGGTGTGCCATTTTATGTATATTTATTCGTGAATTAAAAATAAGAGTAACATACACGTATAAACAATCGTACATCTAGAAATGGAGAGAAATAGAAAGAAAGAAATATAAAAAAAAAAAAAATTAAATAAAGCTACCGTGGGCTGTGTTTTTTTCACACATAAAGTCCACCTCAGGAAGGTCTACCTTGAGTAAACATAACTCCTGAAGTGTCTATACATAAACTAGTATCAATTTCACTTTTCTTGCAACAAGTCCTTTTATCATTCTCAATTACTTAACAGGCAAAGTAGAGATATAAAAATCGAATAATGTCTAATACTGTCTCATCTAGCAACAATAAAATTATCTATATCGCCGTACGTACCCTCCGCCCCGTGGGACGCTTTTCCCCCCATTTACTCCTATAGCATCACTTTATGAACTGAATCATGTTCAACTGAACATTTTTTTTATTATTCATAATAATACTCCATGCATTAGCCTGTTTTCTGTTACTTTGTATTGTTTTTACGATCTCCTCTCGATTTCAAGCGAAGCCTCTTTGTGTTGCACCCTAATATTTTATACTTTTACATTTAAAGGTTAATATTAGGTATGTACTCAGTCGTTGTCACTTAGAAGTATTAAAGAACGGTACTGTGTTATCACCTTGAATGCAAGATACTATATTTGTTTAGTTCACACCACGGCTCACTTAAATTAAATTTATAAAGTAAACGCATAGACAAATATTAAAATCAACAGTAACACGCGCTCATATAATTAAAAAAAAAATTAACAACATAAAAATCTAAATTTTGCTGCGTAACTGTAATAGTAAGCCTAACCTTAAAAGCATAAGGCGTTAAGGGAATTTGAAATATTGTGACTCCACCTCGCTGATCTTCAGTGAGGTCGTCAAAGCAGCTCAAGCTTCAGTTATGGGATGTCAAGTAGCTAAATAAGCTACTGAGATCGATTTGTGAACCACTCCTGAAAAAACTTTCGAGGAATGGATAGTCTACGTCGTGGAGTAGTCGTTACATGTCGGCTTCGTTGGAACTAAAAGAATTCAATGTGTCTTGCTCGTGCCCTCTGCTGAACAACTGACGAATGCCTGTGGTCTGATCCCTATTATTGAAGGTCGCTGGTCTCTGTGCAATTAAACCACGACCAGCCTGGCAAGGTGGCAAGCTGTCTCTTCTCGTAGAATCAACTGTATTTTTACGAGTTTCAGTTACACACACTGGAAGAGGACTAGAGTTTCAAGTGTGTAAAAACAGAAAATATTCCCCCGATACTAAAAAAAGCTTAAACCGCACAGTACTGAGATTCTACCACCCTTAAGATTTTAGAAATGGAATAGTAAACACTGTTTAGAATCCTTCCCGACGGAAAATATTTCTCATACACAAGTACCTATGGCAGGGGTTTCCATGAATAAACTCATAACATTAAGCACCTCTGGTTGGGCTAGAATCTTTTTCTTTTTCTTTAAGTTTGTCACAAACTGCTTTAAATCTACGTTTTTATGTATTTTTAAGTAATGGAACTTCGTTTGTGCAGTTTCTAATATCCAGATATATTTATGTTACTTTGCTACGCCAGTAATTACATTTGAATTATTTTTATTTACTATACAATATGGAGAGCTTTAAGATACACACATATATATATATATATATATATACATATACATATACATTCACTGTATCTACAATAATAGGTAACAAATAGTATACCGTCAGTTTTGGTATAATTCGTGGTATTTCGGTCTCTTAATTCATGTCAAATGTTACTTTCTCACTTTTGTTTTTCTTGGCATCCAGCTTTGTCGATAGTTTAAGGTTAACTTTTCCACTGACTGCTGTTATATCGCAAAGTAGCAGGTTGTTCCTCATCTTGAAGTGTATTTCGACTCAATTTTTTTATAAAAATAGTTTAGATATACTGAAATAAATCCAATCGACCATGTAGACTTGGGAACGTCTAAACAATAGAACCATGATTCGATTAACGGCCAAATTTTAAAACTTTCGTTGATGCTATGTGGGTTTTGATGCAAATCTTCAAACCTTGGCATAATGACTCACAAAGAAATTTAGTTAATTATCATTTTTCAGAACCATAGCTTTAAAAACGGAAAAACGTTAATTCTCTTGCTCTGGTCAAATACAAAACCGCAATTAAAACTCCATGTTACTAAGTTTTTAAGCATTAAATCCTGTTCCAGTTTCTATGTCGCCTTCTGACCCACCGACCGGTTTATACAAATCCCGGCACGAAACCATTCGTATTCATTCCGCTCACTTGACCCTGCAGTTTTATACGGATTTTCTTGCACATGGATGTGTTATTCGCGATATATTGCTGTTCTGTTCACAGTTTCGTATTACAATATGCTACTAAATACTTAAAACTATTTGTTACATAGCCTACTCTAAGTTTTTAGGTAATTTATGGCCATATTGGGGCCGCCTAGAATACTCCCCCAATCCCATGCTGCAGAACAGGGTATCCGTAAGAGACGATAGAAGCCAGCCTGCTTGGTGGCAGGGCCAGAGGTAAGTATTAAATTATCAGTATTATTATTAAGTAATAAACATTATTATTGGTATTATTATCACTCCGTTAAACCTGCCTGCCTAGCTACCACCCTACTGCTTGAGTCAGCCGCCAAACGACTCGTCGTGTTCCGGCTGGGGGCTTGAGAGCCAGTACTTTTCTTTCTTACCTTCTTCTCATTTCCTGGCCGACAACGCATCAGTGACACCTTTGGTCTTGCTGATGTCCATGGGCGACGGTGACCATCTACCGTCTGCTCGTTTGTCGGCTATTAACATAGAAAAAATTCACCTGAAGGTCAATACATTCCATGTTCCTAATATAAATCTAAAAACATCCTAATAGTTTTAACAGATACGGTTTAAATTACCTCACACTTGAAATCTGGTATAATTTTATGTTAGTAAAGTGCAGTGCCTAGAATATTCTTAGTGTCGATCATGATGTGGTGTCACAAATCGCGTTTCACACTAGGCGTAATTTGACAAGCTCATCTGTCATTAGTATCTATCAAATGACAGTTGTCTAACTGTTGTCTAACCAGCCTAATGCTCACGAGGATTTAAAATGATTTGTTCAACTTAGAAAATATTAAAACCTTATCCTATCAAAATGACGTAAATACCCGAAGCGACACAATATAAGTATGACTACCGTAACACATATCCATTCACAACAAACTGGTGCGTAATTAATTGCCAATTAGTGGCAGCTTCTGCCTTAGATTGAGATCCTTTATGACGGCGTATGTAAAGGGAGATAGTATTTTTCCTTAAAGAAAATTGATTTGTACCCTCAAGCGTAAATAGGGACCGTATATTTATTTGTACGTGTTATGGTATTGCATTGATAATTTTTAACATATTACATTAAATTTATATTAAAGTTTATATTACTGCATAACAGGTAGGTAAATTAAATTGTTTCTCTGCAATCTTCTTTTATGTAACTAGTAAATAGACATTTAGTAATAATTAAATAGTAATTATGTAACTAGACAAAAGAGCAGAAGAGGTATCTGATGGTAAGTGGTCACCGTCGCCTTTGGACTACAGTAACAACATGTATGAACATTTGTCGGTCGATTTTACAAGGAGGCTAGTAGTTACCTAGTAGACAAATAACCCTTCCACCATGCAAGTACCGTCAGATTAAACTGGGCGGTACAGAGTCCAGCGATCTCTAACAGGAAGGTCACAAACCTTCATACCTCACACATTTATATATTTAATTAAGTATGTGTTTTGTCATTTAAATATATTACATTTAAATCTTTTAATATATATTATATAATTATAAATTAATAAACTGATTGAAAATTGCCATAGTAATATTTTCAGTAATCATCATTATTTTCAATATTATTTATAACGAGCTTAATATTCCTAGTACGTAATTTTTAATAACCGATTCTCTAAATATTCGTTCACATCAAAATGGCATGTTGAATAAATTGTAGTTTCCGTCTCTTAAAATACATTCAAGTATAGTGTATATATCTCAAAGGCCGATCGTAAAATTCAAACGATCGGTCATTTCATGGTATACCTAACTACATTACATTTTCTATAATTCAAACAGTCTTAATATAAATTTCTTTTCGTACAGTCAGATACCGTAACACTGTCATAGGCGAAATAATAAGCAATTTTTATATATCACAAAATAATCTAATATTTCTTACAACATTAGTATATCTACTAAGTTTACCCGCGAGAGAAACTATATGGGTGACCTACTTAATTAACTATACAGGGATTCCACTGAAGTGAAAAATCCAAGATTATGTTTAAAAAAGTAAATCGTTCATATGTAATGAATGCACCGTGACTTAATTTTAGAATGTTACTAAGTTTTCTCATAATGGCGGCGCCAATTTTAATAAATACATAAGTATTTGAATTACGCAAGCCACTTATAACGTTTGACTTTATAATTCATCATTATAATTTGAGTCCACATTGTTCCAGTGCTGAGCTCGGTTCTCCTGTAGCAATCAGAGAAATGAAGGTAATTATCCGCCACGCTGGCTCAGTGTGGGTTGCCACACATACCTTTCAGACCATTATGAAAAACTCCCAGGTATCACACACAGGAATTCTTACGATGTTTTCCTGCAGCAAAGCAAGTGAAAATTAATTTGAAATATAATTTCGAATTTCAAACATTTAAGGCACTTGATTGACTCTTAACCTCGAGTCTTCCGTGCAGGACACCGACATTCTAAGTACTGGGCTTTCACTGCCATACTAGTTGATAATTAATTCATATTATCGAGACCATTATTAAAATATATTCAACAGTGTAGTATGTCCACGATACATAGGTCGATCATAAAATTTAAATGATCGGTCTTTTCGTAGTATACCTAACTACATTTCACGAAATTATCAAGAGGGAATATGCATGCATGTATTTTTATGTTATTATTCGATTATTTATCTTATTATAATACCGTTAATGAATATTTACATCACAGAAAACTTCACACTTATTTTCTATGAAACTCTTAAAATTGCGATATTGCTTGGGCCTTTCAAACGAAGCCAGCCTGCTGGGCGGTAGGGCTTCGCTTAAGGGTTATATTATCAATATTATTATTAAGTTATTAATATCATTACTTTATTATCTGTCCATGTGTGTTCCGGCTTGAGAGCCAGTACTTTCTTTGGTTATTCCTTCTTATTTCTTGACCGAAAACGCATCAGGGATGCCTTTAGTGTTACTACTTGATTACATTCCGTCCAGTGTCTTGTCTGCTCGTTTGTCGGCTATTAACTCAAAAAAATATATACAAGTCTGCCATTGTGCGCTCAACATAGAAAAACTACTAAACAGCTTCTAATTAAGTTTTCTAAGTTTCATTTCTTAGACACTTTGTCCTTATTTAAAAGAAGATTATTGTGATATCTACATTTAGTATAAAGTTATTAAAGCTTTAAGAAATATCGAGTTTTATAAGCAGTACTTGTTCAGTGATGTGTCTAATTTTATGTTTTTTCCTCTGCACGTAAAATACATATTGAAGAAGTCGCGGGTACCAGCTAATAATGCCTAAAATTCAGGGCCGTTAATTTTACAACAAGCCTCTAATGGACAACTTGGTTTTGTTTTTCAAGAACATTATGTTAGCTTCATTAAGATAAAGGTAAAAATATTTATTTCCACGGGTCATTTAACGAAGAAACAATAATATGTTGATGTGACGACACCAAAAGTTTTTACGTAGTAATGAAACGTTGGCCTTCAAGAACACGATACAGTAGATAAGCTCTATCTTCTGCTTGAGTACTTCCATTCAGGGTCACACTGCGTCCTATTACATGAGTTATAATGGGCTGCTTTTCAGTAATAGTATAATCGATATGATCCTAATACCGTATCATTACTTTACTGTGTAATAGCTGATATGAATACAATACTAATAAAAGTGTACTATTTTCCTTCATAATTTTATATGTCCACGGAAAAATAACAAAGTGGAATTATTTAAAAATAATATATCTATCTTTCAATGATTTATAGATTTTTTAAAACGGAAATAAAATAACTATTTTACACAATAAGTTAAAAGGAGAATAGCAGTTATTTAATTAATTAGCACCGACGAAATGTCTGCTTGACACACAATTCTTTGAAATGGATATATGTAAGCAGTACATTCACCTGTTACTGGTTCTTCGTCACTACAACCGACACGCAAATAAACATTTCATTGTTGATTTTGGAAAGAAATCGGTCGCTAGCCAGACTGGAAAGAACCCTATCACAATGCATGGGTGCCGTCTTGCTTAAAAGCGGTCTCCAAGAAGGGATACCTAATATCTATCCTCATCAGTATTTCAGTAAAGGACACCATGAAACAGCGGAAAGTGGCTTGGGTCCAATGATAGAAAGAACCCCTTACTTCATACATTCATACATAACTTTATAAACACAACTTGACATAGGAGACTACGTGCTCATTCATCGGGAGCGCGTGTAATATTACGTCCTAATTAATTGTTAATCCGCATACAAAGCAAATCAATTAAGCCGGTATAATTACAAGGAAGACATCATTGATACGTCGCAGTTCGCCTATTGATATAGAACGATGTATGTTGACGTATTATACTCAAGATTTCTAAACTACAATAGAATTATAATTAACGTTGGATATCCAAAAGACGTTTAAACAATTTGATGATAAGTAACGCGTATGTATACCGTATGTTTATCGACGTGGCTTGCATCGTAATTCGTTGTACGCACTGCAAATGATTGGAGTAACTTGGCACGTCGGTGTTCCCGCCTAAGTACGATGTGGGAGTATTCAAGTGGAAAGCGCATAGACTTTCATAAGTCAATGCGTTCAACATGTTAGATTTCATCACCACTTACCATCAGGTGGGATTTTTGTCAAGCATTAACTTATTCTATGTAAAAAACTACATCTAGATTTTTAAAGCAAAAGCTACTTTTACTTCTGACTGTAAATTAAATTTTACTGCCAAATTATGCGATAATTATTTGTTTTATGATTCAGTGATACAAATGCTACCATTTTATAAATTTTGTCAGTCCCTCCTACTGTAACTCAAAAACAACTAATCGATCTTATTCAAAACTAGTACACAAGAACATATGATGTTCGATAAGCTTCATCAACAAGCTAAATAACAAGCTTTTTTTTAAGCTATATGTCAACTATAAATCAAAAACATGTTTATGAATATGTAAATCTGTAGGCTCAGTCTGTACATATAATTTTATTTTCATACTAGCTGTTACCCGCCCGCTGCGCTGGTTGGTCACATTGTTCGAATTGTCCATATTTCCTGTTACGTTGATTATTTATTTACATCTTTTATTTTTGCTACAACATATTAAAATATTTTATAATTCAAAGCATTTTATTATGGTCCGCGGTGACGCTAAACTGCTTGCTATACATGTCCTTAAGGTAAGCGAAGTAAGTTATACAAGTTCTTTAGAATGTGAATCTGATTTGATTTATTCCTGTCTAATAATAATTTTGTCAAGTAGAACCACGGTATACGGCATGCGGTAGAATTGTATACAACTGGATGATGACATCTCCATTTCTACCTGTGCGTCTTTAACCATACCAATCAGGAATGAGTAACTGTCAATGCGGAGAAAGATTTACTCTAAAATTCTTTGTGACTTTTTGTTTTTCATTTTATTTTTATAATCGTGACGTTGAATATTTATAAATTGATTACGATATTCGTTAATATACTTTAAAAAATTATTTACTGATTTATCTATGATTATAATTATAAGTATTAAATTTCAAAATGCCCAGCGAAGTCGGTAGGTAAGGTTCTTCATACCAGATGACTGATAAGGATGCATAACAAAAGAAAATATACGAATAATAACAAATTTAACCTTAAATCAGTAAGAATGACTGCAATATACATTTGCAACATTCTAAAAATCTACATAGATACATTTTTAAACAATATTGAACGTCGATTTTACCTTCGAGTAAAAAACGAATAAGTATTATGAAATCTCCACAATATATGAGTACATACGATGTTTATTGCCTAAAATAATTGAATTATGTACAACTTTATTAAGTATTTTATTTAGTAAGTACTTTATAATACAGAATAACAGCTATAGCACAAAATTGAATTTTCAATATCACATTACGGAGCTTCATTAGACGCGCTATGAAAGGAAATATATTTAAAAGTTGATCAAAAACATATTGTAAAATACCTACAATATTTTATTATTTACGATGAACATATTATTTTCGGGTCGGGCATTAATGATGAGATTTTTTATGACAGAATAACAAATAATATTGATATTTCTCAGTATATACAATAATAAGCTTTAATATAAATAGAGAATGTTTACAAAAACGTTTCTCTAAAATCAATCTCTGAAGCAGATCGATCAAATTTTAAGTGCGAAACGGATTTGTGAGGTGTATGGCGAATAATTATGTTCCGTATATTTATTTTATATTAGCGGCTGCAGGAACAATAGATTGTTAGTGTTACATTGTTCTTGGTGCCGTGTTGTGCTGTTCCGTTGGTGCGTATTTGTTCCTGTTTGGCGTTCGCGCTCGGCCCTCGTATAATACGAAACTGCACGTACCATACATTGTGCGGATTAATTGGATACCCGAGAGCATGACAAAACACCCACCAGAGCGAATACAACAAAATGTATACACGAGAACTTATACCTACAAAATTGAATCGTAAATGAAAATGAATACAACACAAAGTTCATCGCTTCCAACAGCTGAACTGGAAGCGAAATTTTGCGTGTATCACAAAGATTCACAGGAACAAATACTGAACGCACGAGTGAGTTCCAGCAGGGTATTAAATAAGCTCGTGTCAGACAAACAGAACAGATGTACGTCGATGTATTACGATGCTAAGTGGACGCGGTCGGAGCGGTTCCCACGCACTGTTTTTTGTAAGCCGCATACAATCGAACAGGGTCTCGGTTTCAAATACGAGTGAAAGGTGTTTACGAAAGAACAACTCGCAGCTCATTGAACCGACGATTCAAACTTTTTAATGACAACAAACCAAAATTTTAATGGATTAAAAGAAGTAAACGAGCTGGACGATCTGTTCGAATATTATTATTACATGATTTTATATTGACGATATAACGAACAATCCTATTGAATGCGATGGTAGTCTACACTTACAAATCCCTTACGTAAGATTCGGGCTAGGTACACATAATGTATCAATTCATGTATATGTTTTGTTATTACTTTTCATCACGTGGCATTTCTTTTTTACAATGTTCACATTGTCTGTATTGCTGATCAAGTGAAATTCACTGTCCTTTTTTCAGTTTTTCCTTTAAAATCATAAATTCTCGGTCATCAACATCTGTGTTCAGTTCCATGATTTGAATAGGTTTGTTTTGCTTCTGCTTTAGTTAAAATTTATGTGAGTTTAAAATTCGGGACACAATTTCTGTTCTATTTTTTTAATCGTTTTGTTCGAAAACTTCTCGAATCGTTTAACTGAGTATATCATCTTTTGTCTCAATTCTCCACTCATGTTATACTTTGGAATAACTTTAAACAGAAGTCACAAGTACGGATGAAAATTATTTTTTATACTTTGTATTATTTTTTGGCAAAATAACTTGGTAATTTTAGTAACTTTACTGTAATGCGTTGACTCAACAAAATATATTTTCTTTAAGTTTTTAAAATTTTAAACTGTTATAAAAAAAGTCATACATGTATTTAAAAACAATATCTAAGATCCTATGTGAATATTATTGTTCTGTTACAGTATATCATAATATTAATTTATTTATTAAATATCATCATTTTTGATATTAAAACATTTACTTGCTTTAAATGACTTGTTTTTGCTTAGATTCTCGAAATATCTTTTTCTCCTTTTTTTTCTTTCCTTTTTTTTTCGTGTCTACCTCTGTTCTATAATTAGTCTGTTTCCTTTCTGTTTCATGTAGATAGGTCAAGCGGCCCGTCTGCACGTTTATTAAGTCGTATTGTAAGTAGTTTGTCGCCCATGAATTTCCAAAACTAAAGTCATTATCGACGCATTAGTAACTACGGTAGCATGGTACGAGTAGGTAGGTACTAACCTTTATTTAAATTGTTTCACACATAGTATCTTAATTTCTCTTCATGTTTGTAACATGGCATGTACATATGTACATCTGTTACTTGTTAATTGTTATATTTTATGATTCTTATTGAGTCCATTTAATGCCTGCCAGGTCTGGTAAAAGTTTGTAAGTAATTTAAAGTGAATTTCCCGATAAACTAGAGAGTTAAAATTTTGATTTGTGTGATATATTTAAAGGTTTAGATAATAGGTTTTAGGTAATGTAACGTTCATCGCAATTCCGAGCCTTCTCATTGGTCCACGCCTCGGATTAGATTATTTAAAGTTGATCGCGTCAGTTTAGTATCTTATAACTACTTAATCTAGACTTATAAATAAAATTGGAGTGTCTGTTTGTAATATTAAAATAACCGCTTTTTACTACATACATATGAATATATATACGGTACATATACCAAAATATTTTTTTTACAATTTTTATCTGTCTGTCTGCCTGTTTGTTCCGGCTAATCTCTGAAACGGCTGGACCGATTTTGACGAGACTTTCACTGGCAGGTAGCTGATATAATATGGAGTAACTTAGGCTACTTTTATTTCTACTAAATAACTTTTTTGTTAATTTCCACGCGGACCAAGTTACGGGCACAGCTAGTTTTATTATTAGTCAAAAGTTGTCGCCTTCAAAAGTTTAGCGTTCTTTAGGGGGCTCGGAGTTTGATTTTACAATAAGGTTCCAAAGTTGATACGTTAGTTACCCATTGAAACTTTTTATAGAATATTATGGTATAGATGCATATATTAATGACATGGATGCCTGGATACAATATGCCGAAACCAGTTCCACGCAGGTTAAAATTTATTTTTTAATTGTCATGTGTTGGTTTAAAAGATGTGCTGTGGAATTTCTTTCGCCGTTTCTTCTCCTCAATGTTAAAGCACCTTTTCGAAGCGGTAGTAGAAAAAAGGATGTGCATAAGTGTATTTACGGAATAACTAAACGATTAAATGATTTTGAATTTTAAATTTTTGGGAAATAATTAAACTTTCAGTAAATAATTATTCTATTAGTTACGAAAATAAAGTAATTTACAAAATTTCAATACAAGCTTATTATATTACATAAGAATAGACTTGATTATCTTAACTAAGATAAACTTACATCGCTGTGACAGCTGACTAAAAATGCTATATATGAACGAAAAAAAAAATTATACGTAAATAATTCTCAACGATTAATTTATGGAAAAGACGTCAAACTTTAAAAGAAAGCCAAATATGTAACTATGGGAAACGCACAAAGTGCTCTGAATAAAAAATGAACATCCAGACATACTCCGAAAATTTAGCAGGAGTTGGTAGAAGCGATTTTTCTGTCTCCTGCAGCGTAACATGATTAGATGGGTGTAATTTTATCGCAAATTCACGTTCGCTGCGAATACGTAACGCGTTGGAGTCGGGATTGACATGAATATTACATGAACTGAGACACGCCCCGTCATTCATTTCCAGGCTAGATCTGGAAGTCGGCATCATGAGAAACATCTTACTAATATCCATTTCAATAACCCTCATTTAACCGAAGTGTAATATTTTATGTGACTTCGGAGTGAGTAGTATTGAGATCAAAGGCAAAAATTAAAAAATTGTGTTGCTTTTGTGAACACGAATTTCAAATTAAGCGTAAATTGAAGGAGGAATCTCCCAAAAAATATTTCTCTGGCGATTAATTTATAATATAATTCAGCTTTCCTTCTCAATATAGGACCGTCAAAACTTATTGGAATTTACAAAACAGGATATTCGATGCGAAATTTCTAATAAACTAATTCGCAAACACGCCGCCCGGCATTCCGGCGAATATTAAAAATGCGGGCAAAAACCCTCGACTCAACTCGTCTGTTAGAAAAGAAAGCAAATCAAAAAACGCGGAAATTCCTTAATTTTCTTGAGAAATTCCTTTTGGAATTATTCGTTAATAAAGTCACCTCAGGGGCGAGATTCTTTTGATGGCAGTAAAATATAGCTGGGTCTGGGCCGATTGGCGCGTGACAGCCGAATCGGCCTACGGTTCGCAAATAAAATGAAACGGCCCTGGGGCTAGCGGTAGAAAATTGGAAACGTCATTTTCGCCGTTTTTTAATGTTTGGCGCGGTGGTTGGTCATAGCCGACAGGGCAGGATTACCGCATACCGGACGCCGCGGGCGACCGAGCTTCACCTGCAACCGTTTGACGCACACCGCGCCAAACTTACCGATTGTCAATTTTAAACATCGAACCTCATTTCGTTGCCATTTTTAATGTACATTTGAGATTAATTTCTTACAAACTTGCCCGTTTTGGAACTTGCCAAATTATTTTCTATAAACGTAATAAAATAAACTTTTACACGCTCACACCCCCGCACTAGGAATCTCTGTGTTGCGGGCGGCATGGACGTACACGAATATAACTTTGCCAACATCCATGACCCGAGAATAAACTTTTATCTGTCACATAAATGTCTGCTCCGTCCGGGAATTGAACCAGGGACTCGGTAGGCAGGGTCACCACAAAGTAGGCTATCGGGTCGTCCTATGTACTAAATTTATAAAATTACACTAAAGTACTATACCAAAATGCTTTATATATTGATTTGAACAATATATATATAATTTTACCTTATGTACCTTACCCTACTCTCGTTTCATAAAAGTGTGCTTTATTTGGTTGCGGTTCTCATTAAACCTTGCATAGGTTTGAACTGAAAAGTATATTTTGTTTGATTAATTAAAAGTAAATAACGTCAATTTACCGACTTGCAATTTCAAATAACAAAATAATTTCCATAGATGTAAAATGTGCAGTCGAAATTTTACTTACCTTTTTATATACGCGCAGGCTTTTGTTTTGGCAACTGTCAGACTACATTACTTTGGAACGATAATATCATACAATTTTAAAGAGATGAATCCGTAAATGTTGTGCGACATTTATTTAGGTAACCGTGTTATAGTTACAATATCCAAATAACAGTGAAATCATTCACAATTTTTCCCGTCAGTTTCAATTATGTCAGAAATATGTTAAAAATACTTTGCATTTTTAGGTATATTTTATAAAACATTTCGTATTGGATTCCAAATGGATTTCAGTTTTCTGTGATAACTGTGAATATTTACATTGTTAATCATTATTGGATTGATTGTGACCATCTGTTATATTGTATTGTTATGTATATCAAGTTATTAATACTAAAATAAATGAAAATTTCTTTGTTTCAGGTATGTAATTAATACACCGTTTATATACACCGGTATGCGGGTAAATATTACAAAGACATGTTTACATATAAACTTAATTAATTGATAGCAATAGAATTTGTATTATAAATATGTAGAAATACAAGAAAACGTAGATATTTAACGTACGTACTTGCCTAGTAATACCTACTCAGTACCTAGTTGTGTGTAATAAAATTTGTAGGAAATTAGACACTTGTATTAATATTTTTTATTCATTCGGCTTACATAATTGTATTATTAAAATATATATATATTTGTATATATAATTGTTGCTTATATAATTGTAGCAAGTAAAAAGTTTTGAAATTTGACGTATTTTATTTAGCTACTGCATTTATAATATAAATGCATAAAATACATTTTTATATTTTCTTAAAGTGTATATTATATTCACACAAACATTTAGAGAGGTACTTAAAAAATCCATACAAGGCTGTTAGTTATTCCATATTGAAACCCAGAAACTAAACCAAATTTTATATAACAAGTTACTAGAAATATACACCAGATATTAAGCTCAAAAATTTCAATATCAAAAAAGACGTAAGCCGAAATCAGATCGGTCGTTCTCGACATCTAACGTTTAAGAATATAATAATAGAATGACTCATGATATATCTGCAGTCGCAACGTAGGTATATGTTGTGTGATGTATTCTATACTCAGTACTGTGGTAAATCATATTATATTAATATCCAAGAATGTATGTAATTTCGAATATTCCACAAAATGTTCATTACAACTAAAATGCTTTGCAATTTGATAGACATATCGTAGGTTGGTAGAAGTATTCATATACAATAAATATAGTTATTCTCATTTTGAGGGTTGACGTTGGCGGGTATCGATGAAAAAAAAGCTTTTCTTTCCTTTTCTCGTAAAAGTGTCACATCATAATGTGAAATGAAAGAACTTGTTAAATGAGAAACAAATAAAATGTTTTAATATTAACAAATTCATTTTTTTTAAATAAGGTGTCAAATATTCCTAAGTACATTTACAAAAGGGGACCTTTTCCTTTATCTAAAGTGAGTTCATTTCCATACGAAATCGTCCAATATGAAAATTTCCTAAAGACATTAATTAATAAAATACACTGCCCACCTTTTTTATATTGACTGAATTGAATAAGATAACTAAATGTGTACAAAAAATTATTTTTCCAATGATTGTAATGATACTCAAATTTAATTACGGAACATTATAAAAAAACATTAAAAGAACTTATTTATTATTATAATTACATATATATTATATACATATATTATAATTACATAAAACAGAAATAAGTGTTTAATTATTATACTGAGTAAATTTGTAATATGATTATCGAATCTTAAAATTTTAATTTCGCTATCGTGGACGAAACGTTTATTTATCCTCCTAAAAATCTTAATTGCTCATTTCCTATAATTATGCACAACAAACTCGCGGCAGAGCGAAGCCTCATTAATGCAATCTGTAATATTCCAATCCGTCGAGACGCGTTACTCAACAGAGCGTAGCGACAAATCAAGCAATCAAATTTAATGATTCCAATTAAAGCCGAAAGCAGCAGAGAAAACAACAGAGTACCTATCATAGCACGAAATAAATAACACTACCTTAAAATATCGATTAGGTTTAATCGATATAAACACGACTTTCTCTCTTTTAAAATAAGTTTCAGTTGAAAGATACATTATGTTGGATAAAAATATCTCGATGTACGAACCTGTTGTTTGGTGACAGGAGAGGAGTTTAAGCCCTATTTTTGCTGCTTTCATAACGTATTTCTCTATTTAGATATATCGACCTATACAGGCGTCTTAAAAACAGATTTAAGTAATAAAGACGAAAGGAAAGAAATGAGTCATTATAAACATGAAGATAACGCTATTTTATTTTTTGAATATTTTACGATTGATAAGTGCGTTTATATGTTAATTGATTTTAAAATCTGTCACTTATGGCTCTTGCTTTACATGTTTAAATTCAGATAGATCTAAATTATCTATGCTATATTTTTTAAAACCCAATCCCAGTTCGTATTTTAATTTCATCTTATCCCGTTTAAATTAAACTCGGCATTGGAGCGTCGAATGACTTAATGGTGTTTCGGTGTTTACTCAACGTTTCGGCTTTTGCTTTTACTTGCTTGTTTGACTGACATTTTATTGACGAGAAGCTACAGATATTTTTTAAAACCATTTTGGATCATGTTTTATATGGTAGTCACGATGATAAATTTGCACTTTAAAGCGATAGGAGCACACGTTAATAGCATCTTTTGTTTGAACTGCAATCCAATATTAATTCATAGATAAATGTAAATAATATTAAAGACTATAATTATAAATATCTATGTTTCGATATAACTTCTTATGATATAAACAATCTAGGGCTAGTACGATTGTTTTTTTTTGTCCCTCATGTTGAATTTCACCTATATAGTCGCTGCTCGATCTCAGTAAAGCAATTTGCTTAATCTCTGTCTAGCTTTTGATTGAGTTTTCACTAATGAAGTTAGTTTGTTTTGATTCAGTCAGTCGATTCTTACGTACCTATTTTGTCTTTTTTTTCAACCGTAGGAATGGTGTTTTGCCGGATTGTCTCAAAAGATTTTAGTAATTATGTGTAATAGTATTGTAATATTAGTTATGAGCTTAACTATACTTGTTATGTAGAATATACTTTTGTTGATCAGATAGAAGAATGCAAATAATCTGGAAAAAACAACTGAACAATGGCAGAGACTGAATAATCATTATACTTGCAATATTTGTAATAAAAATAAAAAGGAAATGTACTGTAGTGGAAGAGTAAAAAATTCACTACACTACCTGTTTTGCAAGAACTATGCAGATTGAAAGGACATGGCAACAAGTGGAATAAAGAAAACGCCTTTATCATCCTTTTTCTGCTGACCTAAATATTCACCAGCAGAACCGAGCATTCGACGGTCGCTACTGCAGGTTTTTGTTCGTTACTCCAATATATTGAAACTTCCGGAAGAGTCCCTAAAGGATATGATGCTATTGAACTGCAATTTCAGTTCTGTTTTCTTCGAAAACATTTGTTCAAATTGAAAATGAACAAGCGAATATGTTCATGAAGTCTTTCAACTCCAAATTAGAAATAACCTTACAGGGTGAACTCTTTTAAAATAAGGATAATGTTTTTCAGTATATTTTATTAACAAAAAAACATCGTATCCACTCTGTAATAAAATTTCAAACAACAGTTTTCTGATATTGTACAAAGTTTTGTTACTTAATTTAGGATAAAAATTTCTCTCAACACCAACTGTCCGGCAAGAATGAGAAAAATTAAAAACAAGTTTTGGCGCCTAATTAAGTTACCATTAAAAGCTCAACTTATGCCAGTGGACAATGACGCAACTTGGAAACTTGCCTCTCATTGTTTTCTCCGAGAAAAAAATATTTAACTCGCTATCCAGCCATAATAATTGTGAGATTTTTTTGAGCAGTTTCAATCTTAGTCAGCCTCCGTACACTCTATTCTGTTTTATTCATTGTTAGCAGTAGAAATAATTCTTCTGTAGCACTAGTATTTTATATACTGATGATCCATGCTTTATGATTACATCTTAGGTTCCTATATCAAAGTAAATATTCTTTAATCTCGCTCAATAAAATATTAACTTATCGAGTTTCATCATATACCAACCGTTCTTCATTTACATTTCAGACTCAACCAAGCATATCATTAGAAAAGGTCTTTTCTATGACACTAGCGTGTTAACAACAGTCACAGTTGCGTTTCGACTGTGTTGAAACTCGATAAATCAGTTGACTGACTCTGCAGAATTGATTCCGGGCGGCCGAGGTGCGATTTAGGAACGTATTGTGAGGAATCCTTTAGGATTTCTGTTGATAACATCATCTTTAAAATGAAATATTCTATTTGAACTATTACTCTTTGGATTCTCTTAACAATATATGTAAGATATATAAATTTTGTGAACCATATTGTTGAGGATATATTTTTCGACAAAAATATCCGACTTAAATTAATAATGATGTACATAAGTGACACATACTCGTATTTTTAGTTATTAGCCAGCAAATTAGTCACGAAGTCACTGATACGTTGCTAACCAAGAAGAAAGCAATTAACTTGCTTGTTGACTGAGCTCTCAAAAACTACAAGAGGAATACGCTAAGCCATTTCGCGGCAGATTTTAACAAGAACAGCTTTTTTAGAACCTATGCTATGCTTTTGGCCTATATTTCATAACACCAGAATTACAGCCTCATTACTTTTCTTTTAAGTTCTTAAAATATCGTAAGTAAAAACAAAGAGAAGTAAAAATTATGTGTTTCGATTAGTTTCAGTTAGGGTTCAATGTGTGTGCATGAGTTTATTTAAGTTTGTAATGCTGATTGGTTGCTGCTACATGTTGCTGATAATGAGATTTTCAGTATCGTGACATTTGAGTTCTTGGATTTGATTTCATTTTACAAACATATTTAGTTGTGTTCAATATGTGTTATATTATTTATACAGCATTATAATAAAATACATGCCATTTTATTATTTGTGCTTATAATACCAGTACCGCTTACAAAAAAAGTATTAATCAAACTGTAATTTTTGCGTCTATGCTGGGAATAATTGATAAAGATTTTTGGTCGTATTGGGGCGGCCTAGAATCCCAATCCCATACTGGCAGAATAGGGTGTCGTAACCGGCCGAAGCCAGCCTGCTTGGTTTCCCGTAAGGATTTATCAATATTATTATTAAGTCATGAATATTAATACTGATATTACTATGTTTCGGGAAGCCTACCGGACTAGCTACCACCTGCTTGACTCAGCCGCCGAAGGACTCGTCGTGATTTAGCTGGGGGCTTGATGGCCAATACTATCTTTCTTTCTTCTTATTTCCTGTCCACCAACGTGTCAGTGATACGTTTAGTCTCACCGATGCCCATTGGCGACGGTGACCATGTACCATTAGGTGGCTCATCTGCTCGTTTGTCGGCGGTTTACATAAAAAAAGACAAAAACAGTAATCTTTAAAAATATTTCTCGAAAAACATTAACATGCTAAAACGTGATTGTGATATCACGTGAATCATTGAATCCTCGCGTGAAGCGTCCAAACCGACGCTGCAATTTGCCGTGCACTCGCTTGTGAAGTTAGTAAACACGAGTACGCGCTGTTTGCATGAACTCCAGTCGGCTTTGATCGATGACGTTATTGTACCTCATCGCTCATAAATTTCGAGAGTGCATTTTATTTATGATAATCGTTAACGATTGAAAGGGTTCGCATTTTACCTGAGCCACGTCACAGCCAACATTTACTATTACGTAGCCATTTTAGATAGAATTTTGACGTGTCAAATAATTTGAGTTGATTTGACGCAACACAAACACATAAGTAGGGGTACATATTGTGTAGTGTTGGCCTGTTATCAGATAATTGAAACATCTAATCATGAGTTAAATAGCCGTACTGATTCATCCTAAGCTGCTTAATTAGATATTTACTGTACGATAAAGCTACAGCACATTAATACAATTTATTAACTACTTAATTCTGAACTTGGTAAGTGGTAAGTTCTGCTTTGATTCCTGAGGTAACAAGGTATACTGTACCCGGTGTATCGTATGCCTACGTTGTAGTATCAGTATGACTCAGTCAAAACAATTGGATGTAGATAGGATCGCCAAGCAACTGCGAAGTTGACACTGGAGTTTACTAAGCACTCCGGTATGGAGGTCTGATATACGATGAAGAAACTGAGACGTTGAACATTGTTTTGATTGTTTACGAATGTTAACATTAATTGGTAATTTTTCTTGAAAAATATATCACGACGTATTTAAAATACAACTGTGGAAGAACATGTTTTAGTAACAATATGAACGAGCACTAAACTTGCAAATTAAGGCATGTAACTATAAAATTAAACGAATCCTTGTGAGTTGTTATTCAAAACTTTTTTTTTTATATCAATAGCTGACAAAAGAGACTACCTGGTGATAAATGAACACCGCCTGTACGTTCGTAACATTAAAGGCATCACTAACGCGGGTTTGACCAAGGTGGAAGTATGGGTCCTGCTTATTACTGACTCTCTGTACCCGTAACCGTCCATTCCAATATTGCACATTTAGCTTAGCACATCGTTGAAAATTCTATAAAATACCCTCAAGTGCATGCAGGTTCCCTCTCGATGTTTGCCGTCAACGTAAAAGAATCAAACAATTGTCGAAGACAGTCATGAATACGGTTGCTAAAAAGAACGTGGTACGTGCCAAAAGTGATGGAAGCACCGTCGCTAAGACGCAACACTCGACAACGTGTTCTAAAACGGAGCGTAGCTATGGAGGGATATATATTAGGGGGGGAATTTAGGCTTAATATTGTTAACAGTGAATTCTCGTGGAAACGATACTCTGCTCAAATTATCCAACTGTCCGCTGGCAAAGATGTTTAACCATGACGTAAGACTAACATTACGATCAATGCTTATTGTTATTAATATCCGTGAAGCCAGAACCATTACAAATTAAGGCATTAAATGTTGCAGAAATATTTTTTATGAAGTTCAGAGAACACGTTAAACGTGTTGCAACATGAGCACTTTGCACTTGTTATTTATGAAGGCCTCTCGCTAAGGAGCTCCATCTGTTGAGCTCGCTTTTATTTTTCTCGACAAGTTCTCGCATGGTGTTGGAAATAAAAATGAATGTTATTAGTATCTCATATCTTGTTAAAACGTTTTGTTACAAGGAACTTGTCAATAAAGTATAATTAAGCTTCTGTGGAATTTAGTAACATGGACAGGTTTCTTATATATCTTTTAGGGATCCGTACATGCGATAGAAACTTAAATTCTTATGGAATCACTCATTTGTCCGTCTGTCTTACCATATCCTATTTGTTTATAACCTAGGGGACAGGAATGTTATTATTTGCTACATATATTACCTACTTATACACACATATACATACGAATAATACACATATGAATAATTTATTAAACTATACTATAAAAATAATGTAGTGAAGATATACACAAGTTCATCCAGTAACATATAATTAATCTTCTGAAACCAAAATCGACATTGTTCACTTCAAAAAATTTCTAACTGACATTGTTCAGAGTGAAGTATTTCTACGAGTACGATATACAAGTAGTTTTCTTAACGATACTGTAATTAAAATGAACGCTCTGTTCGAAACGTTTTCGGGAGCTTAATAAAAGCTTGTTACAAAGCCTATCGCTTTGTTCGGCGCTGTTGTAATTAAGAGCTTAGTTGATTACAGGACTTTTGATTAAAATTTATGAAACATGAAACTATGTGAATCGGAAATTTATGTACTCAATTTTTGAAAATGTTTAAAGCGTAAGTTATTGATCCTTGTAATATTATTGTTATTTTTATTCTATTTTGCATTTATTTATGAGAATGGTATACATATAGGTATATATATAGTGTTATTCGATTCAATTGCTTATGTAGTGTAAGCAAGTGTTTACAAATCGAACTAAATTTAATTACACTTTATGTCTAAATAAATACCAACCCCGAGCAATATCACACAATAAATACGTGAAGGCAGTTTGCTGTATATTTATATGAGCCGACGTGTGAACTTACCCCACTCGATTACATTAACAAGTCCCCGGTGAAGAACATTTCCGGAGCGAACCACTCTTAACCGGTTTAGACTGGACGTAGCAGGTTCACGCCGGTGTAGGGTTACCATAATCATTATAAAATAATTTGAAGTTTAATTTTTATTTTCAGTTTCATTTAAGTTCAAGACGTGTATTTATTAATTGTTCACGCTTGCCTATATGTTTATTGTTACTATTTTAATAAAAGGAATTTATATTTTATTTTCATATAATTATATAATAATTAATTAGTTTATATAATTAGTACATACTTGAGTAATTAATGTACTCGTTTAGGGTTTAAGGGGCTGCATTCATATTTGGGTCTAAATTTACGTTCACTGCCCATGGTGTACCCTATTTAACAAAGCACGGGGCTATTGCGTACTGTCCTTCCTGTTGGTGGTCGTCGGGTTCTATATCACCCCAATTGCAGCATTGAAAATTGTTAATATTTGGGTTCCCCGCTTACTGCTTTATAGTGAATGCGTCTTTTATGCTTTAGTTACTATGTAGTAGGCTATTAGATGCTTCTGCACTTTTGATATCTCTTGATATAAAAAAAATGTTAGAACAAATAATTTCAAATAAATTAGCAACAAACAAGTAATTGTGGTGTACCTACACAGTTCTGAACGTTGTTGGGGTCTCGGCCTTAATTCTGTTCCGTGGTCTCAGAATATTGCGGACGTAGAATCGTGCGGTATAAAATTAGTTAAAGCACGACCGGAGCTTTCGGCTATTGGTATTTGCACAATATTAGTTTAATCTTGAAAACAACGTTGAGCCAGACTAATTGCATGGTGCGGTTGTGATATTTTGGAATTTTTTGTTAAATTGATAATTTTTTTTATTGACCATCACTATTCTAATTATTAACATTAAGATTTTGTTTTATGTCAATGAAGTTTCCACACTCGCAATAACACAGAAAATCTCTTGCGGTCCGAATAGCACGTATAATGAAACAACTTTTATTTTTACAGCCACAAAAATAACTGATGTTATCCCCGTGCTATGAAACGAATCGTTTTTAAAGGTTTATGAGGGTAGATGTACAATTATTACAATGTTTAACATATTTTTACGAGCTCTGGAAAATGTATTTGATTAATAAGATTTTATTTTTCAGTCACATTAACTGTGAATGCTCATGTTATCAACAACCACATTAAACCGTGTGGGTTTAATTTCTGTAAAGTCAGTCAGAACTCATATGATGTCCTGCGGTACATGCATATGATAATTGGCACCACAAAACGTGAAATGTCTGTTAGGAAAAAAATAATATCCTTTTATTTACATACTTTCTCACATAAATAAAGGCGTTACATAAATATGTTTTCAAACTAAAATAACTAAATGGACATGACAATGGTAAATAATGTAAACTCATAAAAAAAATCTAACTGTTCGCTTTCTTTCTGTACATGAAGGATATATGAGAAAAAACTATTATCAGATATATGAGAAAAACTATTATCAATAAAAATGTTATTAGAATTTTTGTCTGTCTGTCTTAACCGACTTCGTTTTGGTTTTCACTGATGTACTTCGTTCGTAGTTCGTTTCATCTAAATCCGTCCATAAATAAAAAAAAATATAAATTAAATTAGAATAATGTAGGGAGGTACTATTTCTTAGCGTAAGACGTATTTTTTTCGAAGCGAAGCGAGGACTGATTCTAGCAATCTGTCCTAGCAATTTAAATAAAATTCCAGAATATCATTCAAACAACACTTTTCTAACCGAAATATGATAATGATAAGTGTTTAACATAACTTACTGTATCGAGTCTCATGCTGCTGCAGACCAATATTTCATATAATTTTTTAAATATAATTTTAGGTTTTTCAATACCTAAGATACTTGATATTTTTTTTTATTGTGATTATTTTCAATTATTTTTTTCAAACGTGTACTGTGCTTGGCCCTTGAATATATATTTATTATATCTACTTCTAAATACTCCACGGCAAAACAAGGCATGAAATAGGCGTATAACATACTTAGTGAGTAAGACTAAGTGGACCTTAAAAGGTCAGTATACACAGAGAAATATCTACTGTCTATACATAGCTTATGCACAACTTTAAAGGCAATATAAACGTTTTAACTTCTCGAAGTGAGCTACTTCAGTACGTCGATGCTCCTGTGGACTGAGCTGGTAAATTTTGAAATTTTCTAGTCTGTTAACAGTGCAAAGCGTTAGCAGTGATACTCTAATAGTTTTAACGTTGGACTCTCCAACACAAGAGCCCTAGGTGCTAAACCCACGCACATCTTAATTTTTTAAAGTATGCGTATTAAAAATGAATATGATCCCTGCGTCAGTAAAGGAAAACTGTATATCTAAGAATACTCCATTTCTTCTTCCTGGGACCAGGAATCCTAGTAATGGGAGTACTAGGTTGAAAACTGTCATTAGCCTTTCCTTTCATTGTGACTGTGTGAACAATTTCCTTTAATCTTATTGTATAAGTAAGGTCGTATCTCTTTGAATATTCCTGAAGTTTTAGATTGAACGCTTTTTGTATTGTTTATGTGGAAAATACAGTTGATAGAGTCAAGCGCACAGCCCACCTGGTAGATTATACCACTATACTATTGATAGTAAGTCGACTTTAATAATGGTCCTGTGTCATCTTCGATTTTTTTGGTTTCTGGCTGTCGCCGTATAAGAAAACGTGAAGAAGACTTAGTGACTATAACATAAATCTTATTCAAATTTTCAATCGTTAATAAAATAATTTTTATTCATCCACTCAACTTCAAATACGTTTTTTTAAACTTGTTTTTCGAATCATTCATCAAATTTGATTCATTTAATTTTATTTTATTATTGTTTTACAGAAACCTAATATTACAAACATACCTAATATTATTTGAATAAATTTGCTTAACAACAAACGTGCCTTATGTGACATTTTTATCACTACAAGAAACTTTAAAAATGTTTTATTATTTATAAGACAGGATAACATTTCTTACTTATATTATTTTAAGGTAATGCTCAACTCGGTTTCGAGGTCACTCTAGCAACCTTGTTCAGGTTGAATTTGATTCTACCGTAGAGGGATTATCATAATTGATATTAATGTACTACACCAGGTTTAATTACAACAAACGAAATATAAGACGCACTCGGAAATTCACAGGTACACTATTTAGGGCCGTTTTCACTTCCCAAATGGCCTTTAGTGGATTTTTCCGAGCCTTTGTACTTTGTTTTGCGAAAGCGACTGCTAAGCAATGAGGCAATATTCAGTTGTTTTCTCTGATTTGCGGAACACTCTCCCTTGCCTTTTTAGAAGTTTCTAATTTGAATTTGTGTTCGGCCAATTTTTTTCTGGTTTATTTCAAAACTCTCAGTCAGCCGTAGTAACCACTCCTTCACGCATGTTTTTTTATACTTTTTAAGGTTCTGTTTGAGATTCGTTTGTGAAGGTACTTTTAGTTATATAGTAATCATTACAATCTTCATAGCGAAATCTATGAGTGTTTTATTAGGTTTAAGATTTCCCTCGTTTTAAGCAAATTAATCGTCTGTTAAACAGATTCATCGCACTTTATTACACTTCATATTTACAACACAATGTATAAATTGAAAATGAAGAGGTGTAATTGATTCGAATCTAAATCTCTCTTGCAGAGAATCGGCAATCACTACTTATGTTTACCATTTCGGTTTTACATGCGTCCTTGGAGGGCATAGACTATTATAAAACAATATAATTAAACAGGGCCGATTTCTTTACATTATGACATTATGGATCAAATATAACAAGGTATACCGTTTTCTTAAAATTTAGGTTCTTTTTTCTGAATGAGCCTTGTTATATTGTATTAGAAACTTATGACTACGGTAGACATATCGATAACGTACCGTACTGAAAATGTATTCCAACTATTTTCCGTTCCGGGTGCACTTTTAAGTCGAGGATTTTGAATACATTAAGTCCTGATATTTTCCGATAGGTATTACGTATCTAGTTTTGATTATTGACGTATACGTTGAATATTTTTAACTCTCACACAATGTTGCGTTTGTCAGTATTTCTTTTTTTGTGCCCAATTCCTTTGTTACATGATTAACAAAACAATTTTTTTATTCTCATATTTTTCCCTAAAGTTAACCTCAAGATCACAATTAAAAGTTTACCAGTAGATTTCTGTCATAAGTTTGTTAACTGTAAATGTGCGCGAAACAAAAGTTTTAATTACAGGAACTACGAAGAAAAGAAAATTGAGCGCATATAAATATTAATGTAGCCCGCATGCTGTAGCTCCGAAGCCTCACTGCTAGCTAAGTTTGTACGATATTGCTAACAAGTTCAGCGGAGAAGCCTAAAAATTCACAAGCTTCCAAGTTACTGTGCTTCTTAGCATACGTAATCCATGAAGTTGTTTTACGAACTTTAGTCCTTAGTCTTTAGTTACATTAGTTCACGTAGCTTCGCATTATGTGTAGCTTTGGGTCCTTAATATGCAAATATAGGTTCAGGAATTGGGCCACTTAATCACGGGGGATTATATTAACTTGCCATATTAAAGTGAAGAGTTCTATATTCGGAGTATTTGTGGGATTCGGCTGAATTTGCCGTTTGGGAACTAATATTTGATTAAATAATCTAATAATCTGAAATCGGTATGAACGGCACGGTTGGATAAATATTAATTAAAATTATGTGTAGGATTGATATAATAATATTACATAAGATTTAAATATTACTAAATGTCATGTAGAACTTTATGTAGTAAAAATATATAATTGAAAAAACAACAAATTATTTATTTTATTTCATTCATACTATTACCTAGGATGTACCATCGATAACTCGATGCGCATGAGTCACCGAGTGGACAGTCTTATCCAGAAGGCACGTGCAGCTACAGCTAATCTCCAACCGGTGTTCACATCCAGTTTACTGCTTAGGATGAAATGGGTGGTGTATTATACCTATGTTCGGTCACAACCAGTTTACGCGCTATATCAGAAACGACGTGGTGTCGTGCGACCTCAAGACGGTCGCGAAACATGTGATTCATTTGGCGCAGACGAAGTTCGACCGCACCGAGAATGGGCCACATGAGTCGCTAAGCGACTTTCGCGCCCTTCCACACTCTTCCACCCGATGGCTATCTGCTTCGACGGAAGTTCTTAGAGTCAAGCAAGTCTTCCGCTCATCAGGGGGATGTATGATTGCGAATTTAGATAGTTTTATCGATAGCTTCCCTCAGCTCAACAGCAGGCCCCGCCTCTCCACCGGGCGACACTAAATCTCCCGAGTTTAAGCCCGGGTAAAAAGGTGACCCTTGAGAACCACAGACACCTGGCAAATCCAACGTGAGAGCGGTGTGCAGGAAAGCCCGGTGTTTTAGTGAGTAAACTGAACAAACTGTTCAAGACAAATCTAATGAGTTCAAATTCGATGTGTTTACTCGTAGGCATTCCAGTGTTTTTAAAACCACCCTCGAGCTCCATCGTCAAATCAACTGGATGGTACTATGTTATTATATGACCATCTAGTTCACACGCATCTGCTAAGTTTCATAACGATACAAGAACTAGAAGTGGACGAAATCCAGTTTCTTACATTTTATCACACAGTGGTTACAGCTTGACCTAGTCAAAGCGTGTTAAAAAGACAGAGACTACAATAATGAGAATTTCACAGCCTCTTCAGAACTAATCACTTACAAAATACTTCCTTTAAAATGAAACCACACCGCGATAGAACTCCTCAGAGCAACCACTGAAACAATTCTACTACGAGTTATTGCCTCGTAATTGTACGAATTCAAAGTCAACATAAATTTGCCAAAAGGTGTCGTGATTGCTTCATAAAAGCCGTCAGCCCGCATTGCCCTAAAGGAGCAATTTCTTAGACTGCCTCGCACTAGCATTACGGTTTTGTATCGCGAGCAGTCGTTGTATGGATTGCCAACTGCGTATTGTTTTGTTATATTATTTTTATAAATTTTCATAGTGGTAGAATTCTTTATTTACCTGACTAGATCCTCCTTTTACAATCAACAGGGCAACGTTTTATTTTGTTTTGGCTGCAGTGGCAGAAGAAATAATTAGCAAGCGGTTATTCTATTTCCTTCTTCTTAAACCTGTACAAATAAATAATGCGTACTTTATCCACTCGGAAAAACACATCTTTTAATTATGGAATGTATCTTGTAAGGAAAGGCAAGTTCCTTTGATTTTTATTGCATTCGATTTAATATTTTGTTACTATCAGTAAGTTTACTGAAACACCTCACACCTGACTGAAGTGTATTGAAATCTGTTATACGGATTTAACACTGATAAAATCAATACAAGTAAGGTTTAATAAAATGTTTTGTATATCGACAAACACCCACATTCTGTCATCCCTGCGAACTTTGAAGCTTAGCCTACATAGTGAAATACTTATATTTTTAAAATACTGACCTTTGATATCAGATTTTTGCAGTGTAAATATTCTCTCCTATACACTGTTTCCAATGCATGGAGCGCAATTCGAATAAAAACACGCTAAAACAACTTAAAGCCGCTTTCAAAGTTCATATTTCTTTCAAGAACCCATTGTAGCTGTCCACAAAATGTCACCCTTAAAATGTTAACAGCGGGAAAATATTTTACGTACGCAGTACAGCGTATTTAAAAAATAACAGCTAAAGGCGAGGTCGAGCCGGATAAGCGGAAATAAAAAAGTCGTCAGAGCAAAGCTCGGGATGTCTGCTAATAAAGGAAGCGAATCTGGCTTCCCGTCACCCACCAGTTTTATTATTATGACACTAATGTCGACCATATTGCTGAAGGGAATTCGTTTTTTGTTCCGAGGTAATGGATCGCTCTTTATTACGCGACATATTCCCATTGTGTTTGCTGCATAATACATATTTTCCGCGATGGCATCGTATAGTTTTACTGCTCCAGAAAACGTTACAGTTAAAATTTCCCATATTTTATTTCAGTTTTATTTATAATTGTACAGCTGGCATGTCGAGCATACAAGCACATGCCGAATTAATATTCAGTGCTTGTTTTCCAGAAGTTAAATTAAATTCACAATGTCGGTTCGCAATAGACCCATCAATAAGTTTTGACATTAAAAAAGAAAAATATAATTTACAGGAGCCATATTGTGAAACATTTATTTTGATTCGCGATACTACACTTCGACTAAACTTTAAAAACAAACGTCACAACCCTGCACTAGGATACCTTAAATTGCAGGCGATATGGCCATGCACAAGTGAGACATCACAAACACCCATGGCCCGAGAACAAACATTTATTTATCACATACCGCTCGCTAAGCAGAGTCACTATCGACTGAGCCGCGGGGCCGTCAAGTAATGTATATTTTACGCTGATATTTCGACTCAGTTGCACTGGCCGTGATTACGGCGGTGATGATGCAGAGAAACTTTTAAAGCATATAAGACGATCTGCCTGAGTTTAATTCGTTTTATACATTTGGAAAATATATAACAAAACACTTCGAGTACTCTGGCCGAATAACACTAAGGATTTTTTGGGATTAATATAAACCAGAAAGTGAATCCCATATTATTAACAACATACACCCATCCTCCCTATATCCTATATCCACCCAATAGGTATATCGAGACAAGAAAAGATATTACAAAAGTAAAGTATCATTAAAAAGATTCTACAGCAACTTACTTTGTAGTAATTACTAATTTGACAAAGCTATCGTACAGTTAAGATCAAATCGATTATCAAGACGAAAGTTCGCCGATACTATCTACTTATATAAGGTTATTTAGTATGAAGGTTACTTGTTAAATATAAAATTAATAGACCAAAACAGTAGCATTTCAAATGCAACACAGTTACTACAATCCGGCGTCTGGACCCTCTGGATCTTAGCGGCAATTTTAACTCCAAGTCCGAGTTTAAAACTTTGTCCAAGTTAAATCGTATGCTCCCACGCGACTGAAATGCTTATTGGAAGACACTACCGTTCATTATTGCTTGTCGCGTTTCCGCAAATGTTGTTAGCGTAAAGGAACGTCTGTCGGTCTCACTCAAATTCGATTCGTGAAGTTTTCGGCTACTACATGGTGTACGTGTGAAGTTTAGCGTAATCCAAGATCCCGTGATTACGTTTCTCCTCTAAACTTCGGTCCATATAATATATTTGATACTTTAATATTTCATAAGATTTGAAATTTCTGTAACGCAAATGTATAAAACGCCTGATATATAATCGTGTGTAACACGAATGTTATACCGAGGTATGCTTAATGTTTTGTTACGGGTACTCACGGTTAACGTACTCTTTAATAGATTCTACCATCGTTCTGTTGTACTTCGTAATCGACAGACTCACTAACGTGACTCCTATGCAAACTTGCTAGAAAAACCTTAAAAAACTATACATTGCTTCAAGCAAAATAAAGCTTTTTACAAATGTAACGTTTCACGGTCGAAGCAATATACATATATGAATGCGAGTTCGTATACGTCTGTTTAAGATCATGTATGTTGATTGCCGTGATCTTACAACACCGAGTGAACTGTTAGTCTTTATGTCTGTGACTAAATGGAGCGATGACTGACAGAAGGATGACGGAGAAATTACACCATAAACTTTATTAAATCGTCATAATCTGTGCGTAACTATGGAAGTGTGTGTTTCAATATTACTACGAGTAAAAAGTTATCGTGTGTTAACATGTTAATATTCAATGATATCCAACTGAAAAGGGAGTGCATGTAATTTGTATCATTAATAATTTGTAGTTTTTTTTATTAATCGAAACACATAATTTTAACTTTTATGTTGGTAAAATGAGTCTTCAAATATCTATCTATACATATAATAAAATTCCAACTGATCGCTTTCTGTACATTAAAGATATGTAAGAAAATAAAGAGCCTTTTTTAATGCAATAGAACCCAAAACGCAAAACAATAGTTATTAGATTTTTGTTTGTTTGTCTCTGCGTTTCTTCGCCCTAATCTAAGAAACAGCTTATCCGATGTCGTTACGGTTTCCACTGATGTATTGCAGTAAGCGTCACTTAAACGTCCGTTTAATTTCAACCATAAATAAAAAAGTTACGATTGATATTAATATCTCTATTTCTAATTCACAGGGTGAGAAAAACCCAGTCCAAAAGCAATGTAGATGCAATTTCTAAGCGTTAGGTAGTTTTTCTGAAGCAACGCGGGGGCAGTTTGGTAAAACATAATATAACTAAATATATAAATTGATTTTCCTGCAATTGTAAACAGTGAAATGACAAATGAAGTTAAATAAAAATAAAAAATAAATTAAATATTTGTCGTGAAAATCTACTGCATTACAAAAGCCCCAGAAAAACGACAAATGAAATGACTGTAAATAAAAAATATTTCCACCGAAAATGTACGTTAATATGACTGTTAACGTATTAAAGCCAAATGAAAAGCCATTGCAAACAACTCATATACGAATTCAAATAATACATTGTAGCAATGAGTTCGACCTTGCCGGGTATCATTGTCAAATTATTGAAAATATATCCCGAAGCGGTTTTGTATCCAATATAACAATCGGAGAGCAATATCATGATTGATGACTAATAAACCAATCGAATTGCCCTTTGTAGTGATTAGGGTGGACGGTGCTTTCATTAGTGGATTGACATTCCCGAATTGTTCGTTTGACGACGTCAAATTGAAAAATTCCAATGCATTCCCCAATATGGTACTCGCAACATTCGGCTCTGTGTGGAAATATTTCAGCTTGATACATGTTTTAATAGTTCACATTAATAGCTCAATGCATTGTGTCAGCTCGTGACAATTGTAAGCGATCAGTACAGATACCCTATTCTACAGCTGAGCTAGTCTTGTCAACTGAATAAAGGGTCTCGGGTTAAATTGTGCACTTGGACGCATTAATTTTCGCTCTCCAGTTTTGGATATCTGTAACGTCACGTTGGTATATATTGGCCATACCACCAACAACACCATGCTGTGGTTACCTATAAGTAAAAGAACAGTTAAATAATGTCCATATCCACTGTAATCTTTCATATTTTGTCATCTGTTCCTATGTTGGTAATCCTTAAATAAATAAACACAGTAAATTCGAGAAAAAGCAAGATTGGGTTGTCAATTTTTCGATTATCAATCAATCAAAGCTAATACAAGAAAATAATTAGCTAACATAAACTGTTTTATTATTCAGTATGATTATTAATATACATATTATTAACTAACAAAAAATGTCTTGGGATAACGTCATGATGATTTCTATTTTGATCTATTAGTAATAACACAAAAACAATATTTCCAAACATCTTCATTGAAACTCAGTGGAAATGTAATCAAGGAACCACAAAAAAATGTGGACATATTTAATGACTACATTTTGGTCGATGTAGAGTAACAATAACTAAACATTAAATACCAACCCCAACTTATATTATTTTACTTATTTATAATATATAACACGAGGCTATATATTCTATTTTTATTTTTCCAACTGTAGCTTGACATGACATTGAAAAATATTATAAAATCACTAAAGCACTGTGAGTCCGGGTAATGATAACATTTTAACAAATATTAAAGATATTTCCAAAGTAATATCGCCAATCAATTCTCATTTAGCTAATTCATGCTATCAACATGGTACCTTCCCTAAGAAATTGAAGGCAGCAATTATCAAACCGTTTCATAAAAAGTATGATAGGCCCATTGCATTGCTTCCGGTACTTTCCAAGATTTTTTAAAGTCTTTTTTAATTGTTTAAATTTATTTTTAAAAACATAAGAAATATTAACAACACAGGAATGGGTTTAGGAAAAATAAATCCATAAAAGTAGCAATCTGTAACTTATTTGAAGAACCTATGTTAAAGAGAAATAAAATAATACCTCCCGTAGCTGTCTATATTTATGGATGAGAGATCCATCCAAAGCTTTTGATCGCGTCGGTTACAACATATTATTATATAAAGTAATGGATAAGCTACGGTATAAGAGAAAATGTCTATGAACTTTTAAAATCATATTTAACAGACATGGGAGGATATACACTAATAAGTAATATATGTAGGTAAAATTAACTAAATTTTAATTAACTTGTAATTTAAATTAATGAAAGTAACCTTACGAAAATTAAATACCGTATACCAGAAAGAAGCGTACTGGGTCCTTTACTATTCATCATATACTTAAAAATTATTTATCAAAAATAAACAACCATCGCATGGTATTGTTTACAGGTAAACATTTATCTTTAACAAATGTTAATAATTTACAAATAAATCGTGATAAAACAAAAGATATGAATTTTGTAAAAGGAATTGTAAAATACCAAAACTTAACATAATCTATTTAGAATATAAAATTGATCAAATTGTAGTAACGAAATACTGACAAATTTACACAGATATGAAATGGAAATCACATATTGATCATGTGTGTAAGAAATTAAGTGAACTTTTATATGCTCTCCGAATGTTAATGGAAACGGTAAATCAAAAGGCTTTACTCACTCCATAACACGGTACCTGAACCTTAGATATGGCGTGATATTCTATGGAAAATCTATCAAAAAAGAACTGGTCTGTAAAGAACAAAAGAAGTGCCTAAGGCCTTTGACTAAAAATAACCGTTGACAAGTTTTGTCATTATCCATAAAAATTAATCGATTAAATGTTCCTTATTGTTATAATGAGTAACTTCGTACTAAAAGTTTGTTAATTTAATTTTATTCCCTTAGAACGTTATTATTAAATTTTAATTTACTTTAATTTGTTGTATATTTTTATGAATTATGAACTGTATCTTAATTGTGTGCCCGCAATTGGTGCTAATATAAGGGAACCGATTATTATATTAAGGTAAGAACGTTGTAAGACCTGTAATACCACAACAAACGACATTTTATTTGATATAATTAGAATTTTGTGAAACAGTTTTAGCGAGTTGTAAAAAAATAAAATAAAAAATCAAAATGCAAAAATCTAACAAAGTTAATTCAATTTTTCACTCGAATTTCCAAACGATATTTCTAGTATTCGATAATATTTTGCTTAGATGGAATCTGACTCATGTAGCATCAATCTTCAAGCCACACACGGAATGCGACGCGCATTATAAATCTCATTGAAGATACGCGCCATCCATCAGGGACAGGAAATGAAGTCCCGTGAACGCCAGTCGCAGTCGCGGCGCTTTATACTCGTCTGCGTAGTCGCTGTGTCGCTGTGCTTGTGAATCTTGAATAGTTACGTTGTGTTTTGTTAAGGTTTAAGTCGCGGATTACTAAGAGGATTGGCTGCAATTTTTTTTGTTGTTACGATAAAAAGAAGAAAGAATTCTGACAAGAGCGTAATGGTAAACTTGTGGCTGGATTTCCATAATGCATGCGTTCAATTGATGTATGTTTTCAATTGAGGAAGTTTGGAACATATTCTGTGTTGTCATTTTCATTGCAGATTTATATTGCAACAACTTTTATTCATATGTAACCAAAGTAATAATCTTAACATTGCGTTGAAACACTCAATTCACAAGCTCGGTGACTGTGTCTCAATGCGTGACAGCGACTAGTGTTCATCCCGTGAACCTTTTGTTGTCGTAGGTAGATGACATCCATTAATAATGAAATTTATAATGCGCACCACATTACAAGTATTATGCGAGTCGCAAAGGTAGACAATGTGTTCTACAAAACTTGTGGTTTGTATTGTGGAAAAATATAAAATTGATTCATATCAAAAAATGCGGCATAATAATACTTAGAGACAAAAAGTGAATTTTATACTTGAAAACTATTTCAACGCCACTGAAGGCGCTAGTTATAAACTCCTTGTTATACAAACAATATTGTAATTATAATACATTTTGACCACACATCTAAAAATGAGACAGAGAAACTGAGATTAAGGAAAAGGAAAGAAAAATTGAGAAGCTGATATTGAATATACTTGTTTACCGTTTTCGGTTATGCATTTTTAAATTGAAATACACACGCAAGAGTAGTTTATTCAATCTTTTCACCGAAAATAAAAAGGTTAACAATCCCCGAAACTACTCATGGTCATGCATCCTCAAAGCTCATTTCGCTCATGACCTGGTGAGCCTGAGGAGAATTTTCTTAAAAGGCATCCCATAAGGAGGTTTGGGGCACGCGATCGTTACTTATGCATTAACCTGGCTTGCCGTAATCGGGCCCCCGGGACCGGTGCCCGTCTTGCCGCATGATTTTATTCCACCACTACCTTAGAAAACGAATTTTGACAGCGAATCTGTTACGGGCTTTATAGCGGGTGTCTTTGAACCTTTTAAGTACTTAACCTAATCAAGTTGTCATGTTTCAGTATCAAAAGAGCAGTGGTGCAGAGTACGTATTTAATATTACAATGTCTTTCAGTTTAAGTGATATGAAAATCTTATTGGTATACATTTTAGGGTAATGAACAGCGTTTATAAAAGGCTACGAAATACCGGTAACATATTACCGGTATTTTTATTTTGGAACAATGAAATATAGTTGTTGAATCCGAAACTTACAGTAATTAGTAAGTAAGTTATTGCCGTATTGGGGCAACTTAAAATACTCCCCCCAATCCCATGCTGGCAAAATAGGGTGTCGTAAGAGGCGACAGAGCCAGCTTACTTGTTTAACACCTATATAGCTAGTTTTGGTTACAAACAACCAGTTAATCAACGTTTATCGCGGTTGGTTAAGTACTGTAACTTTTTCATTCACTGTGTATGAAATATATGTATATTTAATCAAGTATGGAGTAGTATTAGGATTAGAAAGGTACCACAGCTAACTACTTCATTAGGTATAAATATAATCTAATAGAAATATATATATTTTGACAACTAAATTATGAATAACTTATTCAAATAAATTCACGTACACATTAGGCAGAATTGAAGATCAAAAGTCGATCGAAAGACTAAAAGGTTGAACGTAAGGGAAGGAAAAAAGTATAAAGAGATTGACAGTTTGAACCAAGTATCTAAGAGACTACGAAATGATGACAAACAAATCAAATAATTTCGGAAATGAAACAAACTTATTTGAAATAACATCTAAGAGTTCTCACGACCCCAACACATGGTAAAATTTATAAAATACATCGCAATTAAGTTTAACATTAAATTGTTAGAGATTGTTTTAATGTGTAATGCATGCAGTGGCCTAAATAAAGAAAAACAAAAACACTTTATTGGTTAAAGATTGAGAAATTTAAGTATATAAAATATTATTAAGTGAATTGTGATTGATCCCAGAAAGGGATTTAATTTATTATAATTTAAAACTTAAAACCTTTTGATATACGATCAGTCGGTACTTTCCATAAATTTATTATGTTCAAACAAAGATATATGTAGTCATAAGTTAATAAGATTAGAAGTAACATTTATCTCTAACGAGTGTACTCCGTCCGTTAATTGTTATCCGTCTCTATGTTAGACAGTTTTAGTCTTTACAAATCTATAAGGACGTACGCTCTTTGAAAGATGCTATTAATAAAGAAAATAAAAATACGCTTTCAACAGCCGACAGCTAAATGTTTTCTTTTAGTGGAACAAATTGGAAAGCTTCTGTTTTTGTATAGGACTGGGTACGCCAAACGCTCAGCGGTTAGGAGAGAAATTGCCGATCTAATGAATTGTAGTATAGTAATGGAAAAACATTGGGTTCTGTTGCAAATTTAAATGTGTTTGTCAACTGAAAAGGATTCTAAATTGATATTACAGTTTAAACGGTTTCTTACGCGTTTGTGAAAGCTACCGCTGTTTGAATTGTAATGACTATGATGCCGTACTACTCATTCGCTGGGATAGAATTTCATAGTATGAATGTACACACGTAATTAAAGCAAACATTTATTTTCAAAATTTTAGACACGGATTCCTTTATCCATATAGATTTCACTAGTAACGCTTCATACAGTTAGTTTATTCACATAATTTTTTAAATTCTATATTTATTCAATAATATATAATGTAAACAATCATGTATCAATAATATATAATGTAAACATGAATCGGGAATTAAACTTCGGACTCTGGAATATACTGGGTTATATTGTGTCATCCAAATATTTTTAGTACCAGTAATTTGTTTGATAACAACACCTGATGATGATGTTAATTGATCGTCCATGTACATTCGTAATATTAGAGATATCATTGACACGTCGTTTGCCAAAATGGAAGCATAGACAGATCGACATCTCAACAAATTTTTGATTCTGAAAAGGCAGGTAAAAAAGCTTACCACCAGGACCGAGTATCTATACAATTAAATTGAGAATAATAAATTACTGGTTCAACAGTCCAGTGATTCGATGGAGTGACGATGTAGGTAAAGGATGCAGATAGCATCTGAAGAAGAAGAGCCGAAGAGCCGAAGGTACCTGTAGCATTTCTACCACACGTACTGTTAACAGCAACTACTGGACAGGTAAATAATCTTCACCTATTTAACTAAATATATTATAATATTGCATTGGAACTAAAGTTTCCACGCTATTCCGTGACAAACGGTCGGCGCTCGTTCCCTGGGGAAACATTCGAGCTATTTAGTTCTATTGCATTTCACTGTTGTCCACGCCCATATTACTTTGATCACCCGTGGCTGCCTAGGGCCACTTGGAATATATATATTGAATTTAGAACCTCATCATTTGTAGAACGTGTTTAGAAAATATGATAAATTGTAGTATAATATACTATAATAGGTTAATTGTAGTATGAAACATATCCGTATTGTTATGAAAAATACTTTTAAGTTCGGCCCTCAGGTTAAGCATTATTGTTTGAAGTTGGGACACCAGGTTCACTTGACAAATGTTTATGGGGTGCTATACCATGGAATAGTTCTTATTGATCTTCCTCTTTATATATTCCAGAAAGGGGAATTAAACAACACTCAACACTAATATGAAACTATAGAAGTCTCTCCATAGGGTCACAGTGGGAGCAAACGTTCGAAAAGGCACACTAAATTGGTGATAAGAACTTCATAGCGGTTAGCTGAGGTTTTCACCTCCCAATCGCCGGCTACTCGTGGTTCTTTCATGAGGTCAATAATTTCAA
The DNA here is from genome assembly GCA_003671415.1 of Megathymus violae. Lineage (NCBI taxonomy): Eukaryota > Metazoa > Arthropoda > Insecta > Lepidoptera > Hesperiidae > Megathymus > Megathymus violae. The sequence goes on from PDGT01000043.1 coordinate 1,902,102, forward strand.
CATTTTTTTTTTCTTTTTTTTTTTCAAATGAGGCCGAACGGTTTCTAAGACCAAGGACGATGACCATGTTCTTATTGTTCTATTCATATTTTACTATATATATATATAACTTCTTTATGCCTATTAATATTTCCATAACAATAAAAAAAAATGTTGCAATTTTCGCCTAACTTGTACTTAATTTTATCGTTAACAAACATTTGGAATCCAAAAAAATACCAACAGTTTTATTACTCCTGACTCCTGTTTAAGTTCGAAATTTCTCTCCCAACCTTTTCTTTGAAGTCCTAACGCCTAATTCACATGACATTACCTCAAAGAGCTTAAAAAGAAATTAAGCTCGGTTCCGCTCTCACCAAAGCCTTATTCCGTAAACGTAAATCAAAAGAGGCAATCGCAAGCACGCGGCGGGTTGAATAGTCGGTTCGCATTTTAATTAATTAAGAGGGAGAAGGGAATAGATAGAAGGCGACGGGCGGTGTTTACGCACAGAGACACCTTGCGAGTTGCGAATGTACGTTCGTTCTGCGCAGCTTAGCAGGAAACCTTACTCCATTAGGAAAATTAATGTTTTGAATTACTCGCGGGCAGCCGAGGTGCGACAGCGAGCACAGAATAAGGATGTTGTGCTCCGGTTCCCCAGAATGGTTTGTTGTAGATCGTCTCAGCCTGAGATAAATCTTCGTGGAGTAATTTGAAGCTATACATTTTGTACACAAATTGATTGTTCTATGTAGTTATTTTGACGGCTTATTGTTTACTAAATAAACGTTGTTTGAACGTTGATCTCTCGAATGGGCTGCTTGGATTAAAGTCCTGTACACATCTCATGTTGTGCCGCCTATTAGATGTACATATATATTCACATGTATCGGTGAAAGAAACACGGTGAAAAAACTTCCATAATGTTCTCGAAGATGCGCGAAGTTTACCAAATCTCCCTTACCTTTTATATTGTGAGAGGAGTCCAAGTCCAAGCATAACAGTTATTAAGTATACATCAATTTTAGGTTATTTAACATGCCCCTTGCATCGCTTTGAATCCGTCTCAAATACAGGTCATGGGCTGCTGTGATATATTAAAGAGACACGTCTTCTCATTTGAACAATTTTATGCATAAAAGAGCATTACAGCATTATTACGGCACAGAATTGAGATTTAACACCGGTCCTTACTTTCAACTGTTAATTCTATGTGCTTGAAATTCAGCTGCTTCTCGGCAACATGTTTCATGTAGAAGACTGTTCCTAACAATAGTAGCAAAAACGGAAAATATTGCAGGTCTGCCCTATGATCGTTGCTTGGCATTTGTAAAAAGTCAGTTTGTTAAAAAAGCACTTGGAATTACTTTCGTGTGTTAGCTCTCGACGCTTTGTCAAGATCTATCGCCTTTTCAAGTCTTCGTATCCAGAGAAACTGGATGTACATATTATATCAAATTAACTAGGTAGTCGATTAGGTGAATCTAATCCCTAACTACTCTTAATTTCCTTTTTGAAGGTAATTGACTGTTCCTAGAACTAAATTTAACTATTATTCCCTTATTCATATTATTAATTACATTTATTAATAATTATATTATTACTCCTCTTCTCTTTCTCTCTACTTATTTTACGGTTTTCCATTTATTTCTCATGGCATACAAAATTAACAATCCTTAAAATCTTATAAGAAATACAGTTTAATTGTAAATTGTAATTGTACAGTGTAACTGTTTTAGCACTTCCAGGAACAGCGTTGTCTCTGTGCTCACGTCTGCTCTGTAATGGGGAAGGAAACACCAAGAGTTGTACTGTGCTTTGATACGGGATTTACATGAGAGCAATTATTTTCTTTGTGTACCGATGGCACCTCCGTGAGCACAAGGGTTGACGCAGTTACACCTATGTTTTGTGAAAGTACTTCTTATCGCATTATTGTGTGAAATGTTAATAATCTGTAACTATTTTATAGTATTTTTTTGCTAGTTTTTCCTGTGATTTTTTGCGAACAAACCGGGTATTTGAAAATATATAATTATTTGAGAATAACTGCAATTGTTTACCTGAAGTTTATAAAAATAAACCTACTAGGCATCGTCAGATGTATCAATCGTATGGTGTAAGGGTTTTTATCTAATTGGTCGTGATACAAACCTACTGAACCGTACGGTAAGCGGCAGATAAACTTAAACCAGTACACAGTTAAAAAGATTTTTCTTAGCTCCTCATACCAACATAAGGTAGATTTCTAACAGAAAATGCTATTATTAGACAAAGCTGTGCTTTTTATTTTCCATTTATATTTTATTTGTAAAGCTCAGAGCTTCGGCTGACATCCTAATGACTTTTGTAAAGATATCGGGGGATGGGTCTATCTATTTATGTACATAATTTTGCTTATTGTAATACAATGCTTGAGAGCATCCCACCTGATTACTAAAACAAAGTAAAAGCAGTAACTAAATAAAAAGTTTATAATTTTTTTCTTTAAACTACACCCACGTTGAAAACGGACGGGTACTTTTACGAAATTGGATCAGAGACTCCTATAAAATTCGCCAGGAGTAAAATCAAATTATTTATTCGAATAATTACTGGGGCTGTAAAGGGTTCCTCCATCCACCCTTGACCCTTGACCTGTTCGTGATGAGCCCCCCTGCTGATCAACAGACGAGGCTGTAAAACCGGTCCCGTCTGTTGGAGGTAGCTGGACTCTGTACCATCCAGTTTGTAACGAAATATAATTCGTTACATAATAATTATGTTTTTTTTCTTTTTTTTTTCTAATTAATTGCTCAACACACACGACAGTTACAGTCTTTCGTCGATGTAGACGTTTAGAGCAACGCTCGGTGGGGTTACCGCGCGGGGCGAGGGATGTGACTCGACCTGCGCCCGGGCATTACTGAGCGCAGGACGGCAGTCGCTCCTAGGCTGCAGAAAAAGCGAGTCCACGTCTCTGCTTATCATAAATTTAAATTTACGAAAGGATATTCTAATTTCTGTTTTCTGTAAATCTCAGAATTTAATTGTTGTGTGCTCGGTGAGTTCCCGATCTAGGGAGTATCGTTTCTACTGGGTGTTACCAGTAGACGACACATTGAAGCTGGCCACTGCTTCCCCGCTGCGCGCTGTAGTGCCGGGGAACCATCCACTCGTCTACACCGTGCTGTGCAACGCCTGACTACATCTCCGTATTCTCGGGGCCGCCCACCACCTTCCGGCCGTGTTCACCAGGAGAGTATTACGCTGCGGAGTGGAAACAGAAAGGCCGTACACCCACGACCTCATACTCATTTGTATGTACCGCGCTGAGCTTCCAAATAAATCGTAATTATAATTAGTGCCTATGGTCTCATTCCGCACCCTGGCTATTAGAATTCTAAAACCCTAGCGGTGCAAGTTTAATTCCGACCGTTCACATTGGTAAGGTATTTTTCCCGCCTAGCTGGTAGCTAGCTTCCTCCATTTAACACCGCCCATAAAATATGGCGGAGAGACGGTAATAAAGTGAGGCCACCTCTATGTTATCCTATATCTCCACCATCACCACCTACCATCAGGTGGCTTGCTTCTCTATACTATGTACATACTAGCAATGAATCCTGGGGTATGTTGATCACGCTGACCCCGGTCCACGGGATGACGTTGGCATGTTGATGTTGGTGGAAAGGGTCGAAGGAAAAAACCCGTACTTAACCTACCAGACCGTTGCAGTGACCAGGTAACTTCTACCAAGGGCAGGACTTTCAATTACGAGAACGGGACACAGAAGAAACACATTTTTTTTTTGATTTCAACCACTGGTGAAAAGATGCTTTGTGAGTAAAATAATAAGGAGTATAATAAAAAACCCGAAATAAATCAAAAATTAACTCCCCGCACTGAATGATAAGCCCCACTTTAAACACTTAATACTAACGGCATCACGTGCTGAGGATTTCGCCAAGTTCCGACTAAGCCACGAGACGGTAGAGCCACTCTTTGTGCGTTAAGTTGCTACATTCTGTTTGGTTTTTTTTTTTAATACAGCTTAACGATCTGTAATAATAACAATATATATTATGTAAAAACATATATACTGGCTGACGGCAGCGCAGGACCGATCGTTGTGGAGATCCTGGGGGGAAGCCTAAGCCCAGCGTTGGGCGTTGTCCGGCTGAGATGATGATATACGCATCGGTCGATTGACTCGATTGAAATGGATTTATAATAAAATATGAGTTGTAGGGATTAGAAATTAAAAACAACTTGTCATATCCGAATCAGACGGATGTAGGATTTGATTCAGTTCTATTTGTCGATTGGCTTTGAAATACATGTGTAAAAAAAATTCAATTTATACTCCATACTTTATTATTGGCTCTCGGCTGTCGTTTCTGCGTGTTCATTGAGTGTAAGCCATCACCGTGTTGGTGTATAGGGAAAAACGAAAATTGTCGATATTGTATTTTTGTCATTTACATATAAAAACTATTTGAAAATACCTCTCCCATGCATCGTAAATTAGTCTGATTCGGATATAACAGGTTGTTGGTAATTAATTTCTAAACTCTACCCACTAATATTTTATTATAAATCCATTACAATCGAGTCGATCGAGCGATGGTATATAATGTATTGTTATTATTACAGATCGTTAAGCTGTATTAAAAAAAAACCAAACAGAATGTAGCAACTTAACGCACAAAGAGTGGCTCTACCGTCTCGTGGCTTAGTCGGAACTTGGCGTAATCCTCAGCACGTGATGCCGTTAGTATTAAGTGTTTAAAGTGGGGCTTATCATTCAGTGCGGGGAGTTAATTTTTGATTTATTTCGGTTTCTTTCATTGTAGTTAGTAATACATTTTAAAACATTAGACTATTTATTAAATGGTAATTAATTTAAACAAAAAAAAAAAATTCAAGCACACTAAGTTTTCGAATTTACGTTACATTTTGCTGACTTCCACTAATTTAAAGTAGAATATATAGCACCTTTAGAATGAAAGTCACTTAACTCAAAATTCCTGAAATTCCAGATTTTACTATAGATTTACTTAAAAAAGCCTACACTAAAACCACATGGTGAAAAAGAGCCCGAATTATGAGTGACAAAGGGAAAAAGGGAAAACCTCATATACATCAGTCTCTTTAAATTTAATCAAGACCATACATTTTTGAAAACTTTCTTCGTCATTTCCCATGAATTACAATTTTTGTGTTGTCCCTTTCATTCTAAGGGTGCGATATAACTTAACCAATCATGAATTCACCACAGTTACCGTATTATTAATCTCTGTTTCCATCAGCCACTTAGATTAAACCTGATGGTAAATGAACTTTGCCACCCGTGCACTCGAAGCTCAGGGTTGCCGCAGTGTTGCAATCTAAAAAATGGTTCTGAACTCGCTTGTTAAAATCATAAAAATCTGAAGGATCTGTTACAACCCAATGTTTCCAAACCATCTTATGTTTATAAGATGCTCCATGACAATGTCACTCTGCTTGTCTGAACCAGATTATCTCAAAAAATAATGGACTGATTTTTATATGGATTGTAACAATAGATTAGTTATTCACAAGGAAGGTTTAGGGGGTGGGAGGAATATGTAAATGTACAAACAGTCTGATAAAATAGGTAAAAATTGTCTTGAGCCCGATTACTATTTATGAATGCGTTTAAGGATCACGTATCGCCCAACGAAGCGACAGCGGGTAATCGATGTTTAATAAATAAATAAACCTCAGACGCTCACATCAGGTTTCACTTTGTTTTCGGAAACAAGAACACATACAATTACTATGACTGGATAAACAACCAACATTTGAGAATCAATTTTCGAAGTACTACTTTTACTATAAAATTATTTTGATAAGTACCTATAACATTTGATTTCTTTGAAGCTCATACGGGATAGAGAATAGTAAGACGACTCGTGTCACAACTTTAAAAAATGCCTTTTAACTGCAAAGTCAAGTTAAAGAATACATATGTTGAAATAAGTATGGCTGAATACCTATTCAATATTATCCGAACGTCAATTGGGATAACAGGCCTGGAATTCGATTCTCAGACATGCAGACATATTATTTAACAGATTAATATTTGTCTCCAGTATTATCCAATATTAAAGTATGTCATCTGCATTACCAGTGGTTAGTGCAAAGGTGGGAGTGTCTCATAATATCATTCGATGATTTTAATTTATTAAAACAGTTTCGTGTGAATTTCCCTGGCTGCTAATTTAACCTGGGACTTCTCACTGTACAGTAGTTTTAGCTATGGAAAAGAAAATCCATTATTTTGATACAACAAAAATAAGCGAAGTTCGGTTGATAATACTAGTATGAATGGATTGTAGGCGTGACTTATTAAGTTTTAATTGTTTCCCATTTTGTTTTACTTGCGAGGAAATTAAATTTCCCGGCTGATTTGTTTACTCGGAACTCTCTGTTAATGTCTTAGCATTTGACTTTTGCTTTCGATTTCGTTCGGCTTTCGCACGTGTTTTTCACTTTGATAAATACAAATTTTAAACAGAATTTTGACTGTAAAATATTGATAATATTTGCTTTTGTAGGGACTAATTGGTTAATTTGGAAAGAATGGTGAAAAAAGGATTAAGCTTTCACAATAAAAAAGGTATAACGTAGGAAAATTTCCGAAGGTTAACGACGAAGGAAAATAATAAAACTGTACAGTTTTCATGTCTCTAGTTTTTTTATGGTACGTGATCACCGTCAGCTTAAGATATTTGTAACATTAGCATCATCAGCGCTGCTGGCCAAAAATAAAGCTGTTAAACGCTCGATGCCTGCAACACTGCAATAGTAACAAAAGGCTATTCTCCTATTAGATATATATCGAAAAATATTCGCCTGTTGGATGACAAGTCTTTATATTGCGGTAATCATTAAGCAACTTGTCTTCTATCCTAATGATTTTCCTGCGCTTCCTGCGCCGCCTCTATCTTTGTCATTTTTAAGCGAGTCCTTTGTCTTCGGTTCTTTGTTTCGCATTTCAGGTTAAATTTACGTTTGACATTTATTTTCATTTAAACTTTATTTTGTGCTGCGAAAGATACATTTCAGCAAGAACAGCAAGTTAGCTTTATTATCTTTGTCTTCTTGTGTTTTGATCATATTCGCCTAAAATATCTCACTCTAACCTGTTCGTAATAAAATATCGTAAAATAATGTCGTTACCATTTGTAAAGATAAAGAACGCTTTATTCACAATGCAATCTCAGTACATTGATCCGTTTAATACAAGTAAGTAAAGTCTATTTAAAATATGTCTAACATGTATTTTTATACCGCAAAGTAATAGATAGCAAATATTTTTTCAACGATTCTTTTTTTGCAATAGAATTTTCTATTTCACTTTGTGTGGCTTAATGCTTTAACTTAAAAAAATAATTTTTAAAAAATTTCATATATTTCAATGTAAATAATAATCCTGTAAAATGATTTTAGTCCAAAGACAAAACTTTAATTTCTTTAAGTATCGACTAAATATTCCACCATTTTCCCAAGAGTATCATGTCACGTCACGAACGGATGCGATATATTCACGTGTCAAACGCACAGCCCCGAAGGTAACTGCAGCTTAGACATACCGGAAATTAGGTATGTTATTTGCTTTTGTAATATTTGTAGGAAAATACTTTGACAAGTCTGGGGGGAGATCACACGGGAGCTAAATTTGCGTTTTACAATTTTTTTTATGTGTCTAATGACATAACATAAATTTTGCAATAACTTTAACTTATTCAGTAAGTAAATACCTATAAACAAGGTTCTGGAAATTCAGTTACTTACTTGGAAGACATGAAATTAATTTTGTATGCATCTGTAATGTACCATAGGTTTTTAAGCGGATTCATTCAAGTACTCTACTCACTCATACACATCGACATTATGATAATAATAATAATTATTATCGTTTATACACTCACACCCCCGCACTAGGATTCCCTGTGTTGTGGGTGGCGTGGACATACAAAAATATGAAATTACAAATACCCATGACCCGAGAACAAACATTTATCTGTCACATGAACGTCTGCCCCGGCCGGAATCGAACCCGGGACTTCTCGCTCGGCAGGCAGGCTCACTACAAACTGGACTATGGTGTCGTCATAATTTAAGAACCTAACAGGTCACAACAGTTAATTATATAGTAATAAATTGTTTAATCGTTAAAAGATAGCTGAGCACTATAATAAATGTCAATTTCATCGTAATTATAATTATAAAGAGTTCGCAGCCAAAATTCAGGGTCTCTTTGTCTTCTACGTCCTGAAGTACCGAATGTCTTTGGCATAATATCGAGGCTATTTCGTTTACGTGTGGTTCACCTTAATACATCTCAACCTCTTTCATTCTGATGTACCTGGGTTTTACCAAATGGACCCTTCTATACGGAATAGAGTCGATCAAAAAAGGGTACCAGATCGTACTTTTCCCACCGTTTAATTGGCACAAGGTCGGTGAAAGTCGAAACAACTTAATTGGATTTGTGTGTCCATAGCGAGAGGGCCTTTGAACCGGTCTCAACGTCACAATTTCACATTACCAGACTTCCGGTCCATGACTAACTTGATTACAAACCAATTTCATAAACCTGATCCGTCGTAGACCTTTGGGTCCCGCAGCGAATATTTTTAAAAGTCTTTCCTCAGCGACAACGTAAAGAATTTTAAACTTATGTTTTCCTAAAGATTAATTTTGTGTCTAATAGCCCCACTAACGCTCAGGTTATAAAATATTTTTGTTATTAATATGAGTATAGGTTGTATTTAAGGATATATGGGAGGATTCTTTCGCTGGTGTATCTTTTTTTTTCAAACTAACTTAGTTAATATTACTTTCTACCGGAAACTATGATATTCTGTACTCGACCTCAAACGGATTTGTCACCATTCAGTCGCACATTAATCGGATTTTTTCCATGAAGTCTAAAACGCAACAACCTCCATTTTAAAAATTACTTGTTCTAACATCTGCAAATTATTAAAATTAATTTTTAGACAAAATTGGCATGTGTGCAATAATTTCGCATAAGTGCAAAGGGGCTCCATTCATCCTTGAGTCCAAGCCAACCTCCTTTGCTCGTGATGTATCCTGCTGAACAACGGACGAGAATATGGCGGATGTTCCCTTCTTTTGAAGGTCACTGGGCTTTGTACCACCCAGTTTAATCCAGACGGTACTGACATGGCGGTAGAATAGTTACCATCCTCTTTCTAAAATCGACTATAAAATGTTTCATACTTGTGTCGGTCGCAGTGTGGGAAAGCCAGTGATAATGCGAGCCCTCACCTTCTTTTCTATCGGCAACACATCGGTGATGCCTTTAGTGTTAAAGTCTATGGGAGATGGTAACCACTTAAAATCAGGTGTATCGTCTGCTCGCTTGTCGACTAATTACAAAAAAAGTAAAAAAAGAATGCTATTCATTTTAAATACTCGTCTGAATACTCAATACTCTGAAAGGAGCGTACTGTGAATTGTCTAGAAATGTTTACTACAAGGTTTTTAGTAAAAAAAATTCGTTACACAACTAGTGTGTAACAAAGATTAACAAACAAGGTATCGCAGGCTTCTTACGAATTCATATTTGACTGACGTAGCGGTGATTGAATTACTTTCGAAGTCAGTAGGCCCAAATTCAATTTTCAATGAAATCTGATAGATGGAACAGATTGGAAGGCAAAAAATTGTGGCATGACACATGAGCTTCTCGAAATTTTTTATGTTCTGACCACAGTAATGTTTTTACAGTCGAATACCCTTTCCAAGCAGTAGGTTCTGTCGTCACACATAATAAAGTAAAGAATGTTCACATACACAACCTACGATTCCCTGTGTAGCAGCGCCATGGAAAATACAGCTGTGTACTTTCATATTGCGTATAAAAAATGTAAATATGATTTATGATATGATCAAATCTATTTATTTCTTAAAGTAACTTAACATTACATAATAAGTACAAATGATTCAATTAATAGTTCCCTACTATTTATTGAAAATAATGTTAGAATAGTATTAAAAATTTATGTTATTTCTATTTCCCTAATACCCGGTCGATTACTTACAGCTAAGCGAAGGTTTCCCGGGTCGATTTTCGGCCGGGTAGATATTTATTTAGCCTATGTACATTCGTACACTATAATCTGTGTATAAGTAATTTTGTGTACAAGACCTGATTGAACTTAATCGGTTAAATTGTCAATTGGCACGATTTAAAATTAAATGTATTGAAGTTTTGTTAACAGCAAAGTTAATGAATGACTTCATTTAAAAAAAGAAGAGTAAAAGTAATGTACTTACTATAGGTAGTAATACTTTAAATAGGATATTATAAAATAGTGTATAATCATATATATTTTATACGTCAAAGATTGTAAAATACAATTTATTTAATCTATTTTTCCTGTAAAATATTTATTAAATTTTATCATTAACAAATTTTTTGATGCCGGAACTGTTGTTTACAATTACAAACAATTTATTTATAATAAAAAGTCTTTACAACATTCTTAATAGTTATTCGTAGTCAGTGGATTTTTTTGCACACAGTTACATGTATGCCAGCATCGGACCTGTTTATATTGTATTTAAAATTTACTATTTCGTCATTTCATTCCTCCCCAGTATGGTAGAATACCTAATTTATACAGCTGACTGGCACGTCGTCATATATTCTTGGGCAAGGCATGAAACAAGATGAATGTGGTGTCTATTGAATGTTTCTAATTTATTGAACATTCACTGAAAATTTGACGTATTTTAGCACTTTGTAAACAGAGTTACTAGGGATTATATATATAAGTGGGGTTATTGCGATTTAAACATTCATATTTCATCAAAGCCACGCCACTGAAAGCAAAGATTAGTAATACTCAATAAATTGACATTAATTGAATACAAACTTATTATTATATTGAGATTTATAGGAGCCGCAGTAAATAAAATATTGAATTATTTAAGTTGGTAGGCAATTATAACTGTGTTATAATTATAATTGTGTGATGTAATTACTTATATTGCACAGTGCATTACACTGTAAATATTATTTATTATATTATTACTTGTATTTAATTACGAATCTATACAACAAAAAACTAACTGAAAGTACCAATCTGTCATTATTATTGTTAAGTTTCATAACATCCTGACACGAGAACATTGTTTCAAAGTTCAGTTTCATGGGTGCAAATTATAAAAGGTGTGCGGTGACCCATCAACCTGACGTTATTATTTTTTATGATGCAGAGCAGACAATTTAATGATGGAATTAAGGAACTTCTTGAATTTATTATGTATAAATAATTTATCGATTAACGATTAATGTATGCTTTTTCATTTACTGTATAATGTGCGTATTTTAGGCTTTATATCGATCTTTTGTATTTAAAAATAGAATAATAAAAAGCCATTTTTAGAACGTAACTCTTTTTGTTTCCTTCAAGCCCAAAAACCCCAGCCTCCTTTTTTCTTTGTAAGTCTAAGAAACATTTGAACAGACCCGCAGACAGCAAACGGAAAATAGACGTGTAACATTTCCAATTTTACCGGTTTTGCTATTTGGTTACGATTAATGAGTAAAGTGAAAGAATATTAGTGAATATAAGTATATTTGGATAATTCCTCAGGAACAAATCCATTCCCCGGAATTAATAGTATCCAAGAGTATGACTAACAATATAAAGTTCTAATATGCCGACAATCGTCTAAAACTGTGTATCGATTTAAGTATTATGCGTACTGATAGAAAATAAATAAAGTTTCCAAAAAAATACTTTAGGCCTCTATACCGAAAACAAGGACAAAGCGGACATAAGCGGAATTAATAGAATATAATTGAATTATAGAAAAGAGCAATCAGATCTACATATAGGTTAAACTCACATGAGTCATTAAGGGAAAAATTTAAACAAATAGGTGTACCTACTCATCGCAGACTGTGATATACACAATCACAAGTAGAAAAGTGATACACACAATCATGAAACAAGAAAGAAGATTTAACATTATTTCCGTAGATGTCATTAACGTATAATAGTGTATATATGGTTGTATAAATTTTTCATAGTTATATCAATTAAAACCGTCGTATCGCCAGGTGGTAGGTACTTAAGCTCCGTAAATTATGTAATGAATAGAACCCCTTAATTCATGGGCACCGAGCCCCTAACACGTTGAATAATATAGTGCGCGTAGGAAAAAAAAGTCACTTAAACAGCCCGTACCCTCGAAGCCCCATCTTACCCACTTAGAGCAACGAAGTTTCATTCTCTATTAATGACATCTATTGTTTCAGGCAATTTCGTCATCAAATCTTCGGCTTTTCGTAAATAATGTTTGTTTGCGTACTTTCTTCTTGGAATAAATAGATTTGTTACAGACTTGAAAGTAACAAATGTGTTCGAAGTTAACTTAATTAAAAATGGTTGTAGCAGGAATCTGTGACAAAATTCAAGTAAATTGGTATTTGAGGTCAGTAATAAAGATAAGGGTACTCATACATCTAATAACTCATTTGTTTCATGAGCTACTCGTAACAATGCTCTTACTTAAATAGAGGGTTGTACGAGATTCCTATTCTAATATTACTTGTGGTTTTTATTCTAACATCCCTTAATAATCAAGGTGTAGTGTGAGGTAACGGGCATAGTCAACATTTTCAATGTTTGTATATGAATAGAAAACAATAATGATATAATAAAACAATCTAATAGTTATTAATATATCTGGATATAAATTGAACACATTCGTGCCATATTTGTGTAACGGAATATGTATTTAGATAAGATTAAACAAACTTTACAGCAGAATAAAATACTACATATTAAGCGAACCTTACAAAGACATTTAACATGAAAATCTTAGAAATATTACAATAAAACACGTTAAAGCAGGCTTTCAACTTGGAAGCTTGTATCGTGAGATCATTACAATGCCGGACGGGTCCTTACAGTGAAACAATTATTGCTCGTTAAAGAAACTCCCGCCTTGGGAAATAATAAGGAATCATCCCGGCTATTACTAGATGTTTGCAACGCGATTGTTTTATTTTCTGACACCGCCACGCCGGGCCTTTGTTGAAGGGAATAATTATGGTCTGTGTAATGAAAAATCTTCGTCACCTGGGGAAACTGAAGATATTTTTTATTTTACAATTCGACGACTAATTTGTTAGCGATATTTTGTGAAGTTGCGGCCTTTAGCTTTCTTTCTTATGTTACATATCAAATTCTTTATTTGATGATTTTGTAAAATGGTTGTGATGGTCTATGAAATATGTATTTGACTTGGAATATATTGTTCCCTTACAGATATTTTTTAATTTTGATTCTGTTTTTTTATGCTACATGTTAAATTTCTCTGTGTCACACATTTTTTCCCCAATCTTCACACTACAAACCAAACAGTCATGGCAGACGATCAATTGTTATTGTACTAAAGCTAACTACTGCCAAAAACCGTAAAGTTGTTTAATAAATGCAACTCTAAAATGTAAATAAATATTATCAAAAGCTAAAAGGTGAATGTAATTCGGGCCCAAGTTCGAACCTGGCCCTATCACTGTTGACGATGTCATTACCGACCGACAAAAGCTTTATGGGTGAGACGTTTATGATTAAAAATAAGTTTTGTCATCTGCTAGTTTTACGCTGCTAGATGTAGCAAAGGGCAGGCGCGGTCGAATAATTTCCTTTTCGGGTGATGGTCCAACTAGAAAGAGGAAGCGTGAGAACGAGCTAAATGACCAGACGCTTACTAGTATCACACAGTATTTGTCTTCATTGGAGCGACTAAATATATAGTGTGGAAAAATAACTACTTTATTAATGGCGGATTGGGATGGATAGTATTACGAAAAAATAAATAATAGGCACAATTGCTTGAAACGATGGGTGATCCGTAGTTGGATTTTTATGAGGGTTTCAGTGCTTCAACAGGCACGCTAAGCTGTCCATTGTAGTTGGAACTTTAGTTTACTTTAAGTTTTGTCGGAAGACCTTATGCTGGCTAGGCTTTATATATACAGAACATCGAATTTGGCATGAATCTTTCCATCAATCCATAGCGCGGTAGCATTATAAGAATGAGGCAATTTAGGTTATCTTGTGGCGTGCAACGTAGTATATTTATGTACTGTTATTATTTCTTAATACATTTTTTATTTTTCTAAATTCGTATTACTTAGACCGAAGCCCGTCTAGGCCGGCGTTTTGACAGCGACCCTAATCCGGCCCGCTCCGCGGGGCGTCACTCTGCTCCTGACGTTTTCCAATTATAGCCATTCACTATGTAGCACTTTTGCAAAACTACAAATGCCTCATTTTCTTGATTGAATTGTCGTCTACCTCAAAACGAACTCATTAGACGCAATTGCTCCATTTTGTTAAACATTAATATTGATACAGTTGGAGATTGGCCATAATAAGAGGTTAAGGTTAAATTTTACAAAACATTTACTTCCAAATTCAATATATCCCTGTTAGCCTATTATATCCGTTTAAGACCGTTATTTCCTACGGTGCCCAGGGCAGATATTCGGACTTCACACTTCGAGATCACTGAAAAACCGTCAGGTGAATAAGTTTTCCTTTACCTAAATAAGAGATTACATAAGAACTGAAGTGACCGATGGTCACATTACTAGGCTTAGAAGTGTTCACAAGTATTAGGTAAAATACTATTAGATATTACTAAATTGTCACAATCGTTTGGATTGCTTATATTGACAAAGTTAAAATTCCATTTTTGTACCGTCCTTAAACAAAAGACACTCGATAGCTTTTTATATTTTTATTTTAGTAATTAAAAATCCCAAACCTGCGCAATAAAGTACTAAAACTTTTATAAATAGAATTATCTTGAACTTTATACTATCAATATTAGAGATGAATTTTGATCACACTCCCTACAAGTGAACAGTTACCGTGTTTGAACGAGGCCCGACTCAGGCATACTCCAGATCAATTTCCAAAGTTTTACTTCGATCTTCGCTTGCTTAAGCTTAGTGCTCACTTCCACTATCCTTTTCAATTTTAATTTTACCGAGCAAGACGGATTCATCAATCTTCTTGTAAGAAACTCAAAAATATACAGAAGTATTAAGGATGAATTCTGATATAACATGACTAGACTGTATTACGCAAACTAATACAAAGTGCCGTAAATGCTCGCTAAATGTTGAACAGGAGTGAAAGTAAAATAATATAAGCGAAATCATCCCCTTTAAATAGAAACTTAATATACAACTTTTGATGAACGTCGATTAATTTAAAATTAAATTTAAAAGGTATGCTATCAAATCTATATAAGCATTTCAAGTGGAAATGGAAAGTATACCCATATTGATGAACTCTATAGTTGTCCTGCATTTGGCTATAAATATAGTTGTTTTGATCAAATTAAATATAAGTCAAGAACCACGAAACAAGATCTTAATGTACCTATATATTCGTGGTGTCAGTACAAATTTCATCGTAACGCTAAGTCCGAAAATCTCAACTAGTGATCGGTCTATTAGGAATACATGGATCGTTAGGCTTAACTCGTGAAAGACAGCAATTATAAACTGATGAAAGTTTAAAATTCCACTCCCATGTGCACACGTCACTACACGCAAGAGGCGGGTAGGGAACTCAACCATTCACTTTATTAGCAAACTTCGCGATGGCACAGTCTTTCAGTAATTAGGGCGGATTATACTCGAACGACTCGTCTCTTTGAGCCCGGCCGATAGAACACCGTTTACAATTTTGAGTTAAGCTGATAAATTGCTATTAATAACCGATATAATATAACATTATATTTTTTATTTCTTAGCTTAACTTCAAATATTTCAATTTCGTTATGATATTGTTCCAGTCAATAACTAAATAACTTATGTTTGTTTTATCGGGAGAAAGCAAACGTGGAGGCCATCTGGTGGTAAGTGGTCAAAGGAATAAGCGACCCGTTGCTGATAACGAAGACGGAAAAAGGGAATCGGTTGGTTAATTGGCTCCCCGTCTACGCAACTGAAATTCTTTAAAACATTTATTGGTTGATTCTAGAGGAGTAAGCTTGGCAGATACACAGCCCTGTCATCATGTATGAGTACCGCTGAAATAAAATGGGTAGTGAGTGTTCCAGTGTGTGACCAGAGAGACCTGATCTTATAGCCTCGTACTTTTTTCGTTAAGTGCTCAACGACCACTTTGAAGTTTGACACTTGAAGTTTTGACTTTAAAATGTATCGACTCAACGATAGATTTGGTCAGTACTCATCAAATGCGTGGTAGCAAGTAGTCCAACGAGTTATGGTAGCAAATGTTCTGCATAGATTTAAACAATGATGGGTACAACCCTATTTACAAAAAAGGGTTCCGTTCAATCGAAGACAACTGATATTAAGAGGTAAAAATTTCTGGTGACGTTAATTGTAGCATTACACTTATACTAAATCAAAAGTAAGTTTGAGTTTGGTTTAAAATATCCACGAGTGTTATTGACCACTTAAAGTAATTAAACTGAGTGTTCTTTTGCTACTTGTATATTTCATATTGTAACAAAACAATGACACAAGAATGATATGTAACTCAACAAATTAAAATATTTTTTTAACATTTCAAACATCATATACGAAATTAATTAGTAGAAAGCATATCAGTAAAAAGAAAACACTGAACGTTAATTATAACATAAAATCTTATAAATAACTGTTGTGCTCAATATTAATTATAGTGTAAGAATTAATTTTACTTTTAATTTTATTTGAAGCTATACATTTTACGGCGTCTTTTTTACATAGATTAAGTTAAACGTTCTGCTCTTGAAGACTCCCATATTGTAAATAGCCGGGAACACCGACGCGGGTAAGTTATTCTAGTCCTTTGCAGTGAAGACGCAAACCGCGCCGTCCGTACAGGCGATACGTTCACTACGTAAGGATGGATACCCACCATATGTCAAGTTGTTCGATGGAGGAACAGCGATGGGAGAATTATTTCGAACAATTCCTTTGCACACTCTCCAAAATGTAATCCATAAAAGATCGAGAGGCTGGCAACGCTACGGCTGTGCTCAAGGCTTTGCTGATTGGTTTCAACCAGATCTGGATCACACATGGGCCTCCACATACGGCCGAACCTGGGTCAATTGTCTCAAATTAACAGGTGTTAATTTCAATCAAATCACGTTTGACATTATTCTTCCGAATATCGACAGACAACAACATCAACTGAATATGACTTATCGACTGAACTGACAGCTGACGGGTGACTGTCAATATTTTAAGCAAACCTTAAATGAGTGATACGTCATTTCCAAACCCGATGACATCACTGAAAATTACTATTCACGTATCAATACATTAAATATACACTAGAACAGATTATCTAAATTTTTTCACATTTTTTTAGTATATAATATGAATACATTGGCCTGGTATGTCTTGAAACATTTAATATATCAGACTTATTTAACTACAAAGGTTATATGTGTGTAGTTCAATTGATATATAACTTAATACATACAAACAATAGTACATACATAGGTGTTTTTTAACGAGCTTATCCGTTCATCCTAACCAACAACAGTTGAGCAGTAAAATATGAACGGAAATTTCCTCTATTCCCCAATAACTAATTTTTACATGAGAAATTTAGAAAATTAAGAACGAACAAGCAGACTTCGTGTACGTAGGTATCGAATTTGTTGAATATTTCGGCTAACTTCGCTGCCTCTTCAACTCCTGTGCAAGTTTTATTGGGATACTTGTAAAATTTCCGCCTATTTCACTTCAAGTGTTCGCGCTTGATTAAATAAGATGAATTGACTTAAACGCGGCCGAAATTAACGTACCAAGGATACCAACTTATCTTATTGAGAGTAGATATACAACGAACGAATAATTAAGCCGTAGACAATGGTGCTTCTAGAGTAAATAATTTAAGAAGGAATATTTTATTGAATGTTAGTATTTCTAACAAGACTTCCTCCAAAACGGTTCGCGTCAATGTACTCTCTGCCATAGTAGACTGTAGTAGATTTGCGTCTTAAGATTTACCATCAGAAGTTTTACTGTTTCTCGTAAATCAAATACTTAACCATGACTAAAATTAACATAAAGTTTAGTTAGATTTTTCAATTAGGTACCGCCGCTTCAGACTTAGGAAATCGATTTCTTGTTTTGCCACCGACAAATTGAGTCTTCGGCAAGCAATCGAGAAATAATTAAAACGATCCATGCCTCTGAAGCCGAAACTGTTCCGTAATTATTATATAAATATTGTGATTGGGTATTCAAATTTACTTAATACTTTACTTTTATTTTTTGTCTTAGGTATAGTACACTGGTCGAAAATTAATTCAGTGTGATTTAGGGTAAATTTTTAAAAGAAATATCACCTTGTAATAAACATAAAGGTGAAAACATAGAAAACTTTCAATTTAGGAAATTATTATTTTTTTTATAACATACATCGTTAATAAATTTTTTTTCTGTTTTTAACCTACAAACAATAATCGTCGTTCAAAATACCATAGAAGTCACTGTTAGCTTTTTGCCAGCCGTTAGAAATGCCATGAACCCGTTTGTTAATATACCAGCATTTCAACATTAAAACTGCAATATGTAATTTTAACTTTTAAGATACCTTTTTTACGAAGTTTGAGCACTTGTGGCTTCAATTTTATAAGCCAAACAGGATAGGGCATAAATTTCTCGTTTTAATTAATAATAATATACGGTTATACACTCACACCCACGCACTAGGATTCCCTGTGTTGCGGGCAGCATGAACATACACAAATATGACATCACAAACACCCATGACCCGAGAATAAACATTTATCTGTCGCATAAAGGTCTGCCCCGGGCGGGAATCGAACCCGAGACCCCTCGCTCGGCAGGCAGGGTCACTGCCAACTGGGCTATATGGTCGTCAATGATGAGACCTAGAGCGATTACAAGCTGCACTGCAATTGTCGTAAATATTAGTGCCCCGTGAAGACCTAGATAGCCCTCTGCATCGCAAAGGCCTCCAATATGGCTCAGCGATAGCTATCTATCGATGACAACCAAAACCATTATAGATCGCTGAACATATCGTCTCATAATTCGAAGTGTGTAGAGACAAGTGTTTATCATCAAATTTTTTACTAAGTGAATATTCCTATACCAGTACAACTCACTCATAAAGCGAGATGTAATGAGCGAGCTTCTGATTTAGTACTCGTATACACAGTGCAGGATCAGTTTTTAATTTAACGATATACAAGCTTTTGTCGTGCGATTCAAAGCAGAGAATAACGGATTTGCTTAGGAAAACTTTAGTCTTTTCAGTTTATCTAAAAGGCATTCGAAATAATTTCTAAGTATTTACAACGTAATATATTAAAGCATACGAATAGAATTCTATAACCATGAATAATATATTCATAAAGAACTAACTGTCAACAAATATCTCATAATATGCGAGTACCATCTATATTATAAACAACAACGAAGTTGTAAGTTTGTTTGATGTAACTAATTACCATTTATACGTATTTATAGTCAATGCATTTTAATACTATTTCTATATATCTGGTCATTGGCATGAGGTCATAACGAAGAATTGACAGACGTACAACCTCGTTAGTAAAGAGCTTGCTTACCGAGTGAAGGGTCAACTGTGACATTCTCAGTCGGAGTAGACATTTTTAAGCCAGAAAAATGTTTGTTTTTGAACCTGGAGGTCATCAATATAAGTACTTATTTTTAATATTTGCTCAAGTTCTCTATATTTGTGTGTATTTTTTTTTCATGAAAATCGCGAAAGAAATAATCACAGTCTGTGAGGGTGTTTATTTATTATTAATAAATTATAGGTACATAATAATTCTACTACTGTTTCATAAAGACCATACGAATGATTCCGAAATTTTGGAATATTTATTTACATTATATACCAATGTCAAAACATTCATGTTGTTTGGATAAGTCTCTTTCTTGGACAAGAATAAAATCAAGCATAGTGCAACAAGTGATCTGAAGACAGCTGGTGGTGCTGAACTCGTTGCCAAAAAAAACTAGGCAACAAACGAATGCTCCATCCGACATTATTGGAAGTTTAAACGGAGCTTCCGTTTGAAATCCGGAGATTTATGTAGAATTTATAGATGCAGTTGGAACTGCTTTTCTTTAAATTCGATTTAAAGATGACAATACCTTGTTTTAATTTAGAAAATATGAATAATTAAATACATAATATATAATTCAACTATTTTGCAACTACATGAAAATTATGTCTTAATTACAAGTATTTTTTTACGATACTTCACTGTACTTACAATTATGTTGCTGTATAATAGTACTTATAATACTGGTAACCCAAAAATACTTGAGGAAGCAAAATCCGTAGAAACAGAACTAATGACTCAAAAGAAATAAGAATACCTAAGAAACCGCAATACATTTATAAAATATCTGCTCGATGATATCTCCAAGAATATTTCAAAATCAGCAAATCGTAAAACCGCGTGGCTTAAGTTCAGAACCCCTGCATAACCGAGACCAGTAATTTGGAATCCAGACAATAAAGAACCTTAGTAGTAACCTTGATTACTCTCCCCAAACTGGCCTACCCTAACCGAACCCCAGGGTGACCCGTTCTCCTCTTAAGGTCATCACAAAAAATACTTTTTCCTTTACTCAATTAAAACTTGCTATCTTCAGACTCGTTACAGAAGAAATCAAAAAATCGCAAAAACGACATTCTGCGAAGCAAAGATAAGTTAATCCGTACAATTCAAATTCACCTCGAAGACGAGCCTTTTATAATTACTAACCTAAATGCAAATCAGCTGCTTAGGAACCAGGAAAAAATGTACTCGTCCAAATTATAAATACACAATTTGTTACCTTTCATCAAAGGGAGAAAGAGGGCGTGCGAAGTTGAAGCGACGTTTGTTATCTCCAAGTTGGATGATTAAGATTTTTTTACCGACGCGTTCGAAGAATGAAGCTGTGGGAAAATTTACAGAAATCTCTTCTAATTGCCCTAATAATTAGTGGCTCACTTGAACCATTATCTCTCACATTTTTGAATCCGCCCGTCTAAATCGCTCCAAGTTATTGCGTTTCCCAGTCACATAACTAGAGTTGGGAAACTTTTGAAGTTACGTTTATTTCACGTTTAGACGGCTATTGTTATTCGTCCTTTACCTGTTATCTACTTAAATGTAATTTTCCAATAAAACTCCTCTTACGTGAAATCTTCTGTGTGAGTACCTGTAAAAGGTTTATATTTAGAATTGAGTGTGGGTAGACCTTGAGTAGTTTAGTGAGACAACTAATGTAAGAAACATTGTTTTAGTCATATTTATGTCGCTATTTTCAATTCAATCACTTAGTGCTAAAAACTCAGGTATAACTTTGTACTTGAAACTGACAGCTATATCTGCTAAGGACAATGGAAAGACCTAATTGTGAGGCCTTAACATTACGTAAGCCAAAGCAAAAGGTAGCTGACAAATGACCCAGACTGCGATACAAAAATAATTATTCATAGAGCAGTAAAGAGATATAAACATAGAAAAATTACGGCCCCCCGAGATAACAATCAACTAACGCTGTATTTGATTGTTGTACAAACCATAGCGGCGTAATTTGTAAAAAAAGGTAAAACTCAACTACTTTGCCCGCTGAGTATTTTTACGCGACAGCACTAAAGTTGCGCCCGCGAAACGGCAACGGCAAAGGGTAATTTTGCTATAACTCCAAGGAAATGAACTGAAAATAAGTTTCTCTGAAATAGCGAATGAAGCGGCAGGAAAAGCCGTGGCCCTTAGGATCTTGTTCTATCAGTACGTGAGATAAGAGATCAATTAAATTCATTACATTTCAACACTTAACTGATTAAGTTTTAACATATACACAGATTTATGTATATTTTTACAGATACGTTTATCGTACATGTAATTTTTTATGTTTCATTTACTAATACTGATATTTTAATTTCTAGACTTTTAATAAACTTTCGGCAGATAACATAAAGTATGGTGGGTACTTACGAAAAATTAAAATTTCGAAAATAAAAGTTTAAAAATTTTAATATTTTGGATGCTATAGTATTTTTGAATTATAATTTTATTTATATCATTGAATGTTACCAAAAACATAAACAAATTTTAAGAAAAAATAAAACTGAATATTTGTTGTATTCCCTTCGTCTTGATATTCTGACCCAAAGAGATAACACCTTTTAAACACTTACTTTAAATCAATTGTTTATTATGTAAAATTATAACATCGAAAACTAAATGCATCTTTTATTTATTGATTTAATTATTCTTCATCACACCCACGAGATATGGTATTAAAAGCATTTTCTACCTATTACTTTCTCGTTTATCGTTCACACTGAGACATCTCTCAAACCGAAGTATGTAATTATTGTACTCATTGAACTTTAAGATGACGCCAAAGTTTAAATTAGTTTGTTTTATACAAGAACGATCGATTGAAGAAGTTTCGGCGAAGGTTAATTATGATTGCGTTTATTATTCTACACAGGATAAAAATATTTTATTTGTGTTTTAAGACATAAACCGGCAGTGGTTCTTCTGTATTGGAATTCTAGTCATCTCACTACTTAACGACTCAGTTAAAGTATTTTTTGGCGACCCAATAGTATTATTGAGGTCCTTAGGTATAACATATTTTGCTTTCAAATTGAAATATAAAACGGGGAATCTGTAAAAGTATTCAGAGCAAACGTTCTTGTTAAAGCACTTTAATTTGCGTTTATTTTAATAAAACATCCGCCGTTCTCCTCGTTCAACACATGTGCACATCGTAGTGACTGAGACGAAATTGCGTTGCTTGTAAAATATTTGACATCGCGCCTACTCTAGCGCCACGCCAGCTTCCACCACGAAGCAGTAAACTAGAAAGCGATAAAGTTTTTCTTCCATACGATATCATCGCAAGCTCGGTCCATTCCTCTATTTAAATGCAGTGCTCGTATATCATGCACTAATTCAGATATTTTTATTGTAACACAAGCTGATACCGGTGAATTCGGCTACGTAACTTATTATATTAACAATCAAGTGCACAGAAAAAAACAAAACAAAAAAAATCGTTGTTTGGTAAAACTAATAACTTTATATTAAATGAAGATATTGCAATAATCTTCTGTTAGATAAGGGCCAAGTGTCCAAGAAATAAAATGTAGAAAGTTTAATTGAAATCTATCTAGTACCGTGGCACAATGGCAGACCTCTATAATTTATTTTATATAGATGAAATTCGAGGCTCGCTGTTTAGGTGCAATGAAAATATGGAAGCATAATTTATTGCTATGACATTAAAACACTGCAGTTAAAATCTACAAAGTGACTATTAGTCCTCCATAGTTACAATAGTTACGTATTCTTTAAACATAGACATTTAGCACTATGTGATCGAGACTTGTTAGACCCTTCCGTGCAAAAAAGCAGCTATCGAGGTTATTACGGTTAGAATAAATATATTTTTCCTATTTCTATTTCAGTCTACTAGGAAAAAGAAATACCGAAAAAAAAATTAAGGTTAACCTAAAAAAATATTATATACAGTGATTTTCGAGATAACGAATAGGTGTAATGGAACCGGTAACTTGTTTTACGAAATTGCCCTACTCAATTTGAAGAAGGTGAATTGCTTGGTTTCATCTCCTATTTTTCACTCATAGTGGTTGTATTTTTTCTTCAAATTTAAGTGAGAGCAAACGTAAAGTATAGCTTATCAAACAAAAAAATAATTTACCAAATAGATTAATAAATGATGGAGTTTTGAGGTAACGTACGTTTAAAAATACAAATAACCCCATCCATGTTTGCAGTCGATTAAAAATAGACATTCAGTGCCGAATCCAAATTGTGAATTAATTTTATAGTCGATGAATATAGTTTCCCGCCCAATAAGGGACAGAATGACAAAAATAACTTGAAATACATATTAATGATGTCGTAATATGTATTTCAAGTTATTTTAGTTATTCAAGTTATTTTTCGTATATCGCTCTTAGTGAAACCGATTACATAGACTATGTTGTAAAGACGCAAAATATGAGGTGACTCGCATGGTAAAGATGTTTTGCATCCGTTGATGAGTAATTCTCTTAAAAATCCCGACACGTTTTGCTTTGCGTCTCGAATTCTATCTCATCGTGTTTACTAAAATTGTCATCAGAAATTTCGTAACCGTATTTCGTTACATCTAAAATAACCTTATTCTGGCAATTATGAACAGTAATTTAAATGTAATTTTTTCACATAACATTGAATGTGTTTATTTTATCAACATTAGCGGTTTTTAATTGTATATTAAATAACAATTTATTATAGAAATTGTAACAGACATGTTATATGGGTTGTTTTAAGTTTTTCTCCCTAAAAATAAACATAATTATGTTTGTTGTTTTTAAGTGAATTATTTACAAAGTAATGTGATGACTCCGTTGGTACTAACCCTAACTGCCGAACGAGAGATCCCAGGTTTGAATCCCGTCTGAAGCAGACATTTGTGTGGCTTATGAAAAATATATACGGTTGTTCTTAGTTTATGAATGTTAATGACGTCACAACACAACCCAGTGATCTGAGTGTGTGAAAGTTTAATGTATGAATGTGTGAACTTTTATTTAGCTACATCAAAATAAGCTTATGGTAAGCCTCGAAAAAATATTCCTGAATTTAGCCCATTTGTTACTCATTGCCGGGCAGAGGTATCTTTGTGTATGCATCTTGACTATACCCATACTGTTCAAAAACAAACTCACCAGAGGTACTGAATACAGGTAGTAGAATAATATCAAATAACAGGACAAAAAATGTTTTATCTAGACTCGCTAATATTAAAATGTGATTTCGTCATGTTTCAAATAAAAGTGTTGTACTATTTAAAATCCTTTGCAGTGACCAATTGACATCAGATCTACAAGATCGTTTGCTTCATTTATTAAAAAAATATATAATTATTCTAATAAAATTGACCCTAGAGTTACAGTTACTGTTAAATAAACCTAGAAAGAAAATAATAACAACGATGGGGACAGTAAAAAAATGTAATTAAGTTCCGCCGCTGTCTTATAAAGAAAGTTGAAAAATATGGTTGGTACATTTTTACGACGCAAAATAATTATTGGTCCACGAATATTAACTACATACTTTTCGATGGTCATTCATTGATTATAACGTATTTGAATTACTACCAGATGGCATATCATCAGAGAAAACGATGAAATCTCACATAGCGAGATTTTTGTACATTTTATGTTTTCGTGAAATTATTTAGGCACTCGAAATTTAAGTGTACCTATCTATACTTTCTTTCTTTCTGCATTTGCATCCTCTAGCCTTTGTCTGTCTGTCTGTGTTCACGGGAAAATGGCGCCGGCGAGACTCGGCTAGGTGTCTAGATGCTCCTGAAGGATCGTGCAACTTATTACTGGGACGTATACGAATGTTTTTGTACTCGCCCCGGGAATTTTTGCGGTCGCTCGTTAAATTCCTAGTAATATCTAACTGTCTCAGTGCTCAGGACTCCGCTCTCGAGAAAGAAATTTACGTAATTACCGCAATGTCTACGTCAAATATTAAATTTTGGTGGAAGCAGTTTTAAGACTGTCAGTTTGCTGTATTCGTGCTTTGTTTAAGTTTTATGCTGACAGGAAAAAATTAAATGTCGGTACTTAGATCTCTTCTTACATTTATAGGCGGTTACTACCAATTTTCTGTATAGACAAACTTTGTACCTCACGTTTATACTTGAACAGAACCCATACCTGGGATCACGAATATGGATTTTAGTTGTTTGAGACATTAATCACGTTTCGTCATAAGAAACAATTCGAAAATATTTATCTTGAAACTGCTGTCGCGTTCATTGAGACGAGTCCATAGAACATTCATTACGCAAAGTGTCCATTCACTCCAAACCCCCCATGTATTCATCGTTTATTTATCGAACTGGTTTTGCTGTATAAATATCTAGAAGAGAGCATTAAAAGCATTGAGAGTTCGTATTCTATGTACATTTAAGTAAAATCCCATTCAATTACATTAACATAAAATTCACTATTAAACCTATATTGAATACATAAAAAAAATACGTGAATCTTGCAGCAGTCTAAAACTCGCTCATGACGCCCAAAAAAGCATACCCGATATACCCACCCATTAGAAAATTCTGATCGTGAAATAAATTTTTTCGACATGTCGCACGAAACCAGTTCATTCTCCGATAAGTGTCATTACTGGAACCGTTCCGTCGATAGTCCTTATTACTGGTATTTAGAGATTCCTTGGCTGTAACAGAAAATGGAAGTCCTGCATATCACAGGACCGGACCTGCTCACTTCAAAATGAAACCAATTACGGATTCGGCTCGAGTTAATAACAGAAGCGAATTTGAATAATGCCAGTTTTTACTCTGGAGTCCGATGTGATATAACTAATTCGAAATTTATGCTAGCACTTATTTTACTTCAGTCAATTAATTATTTTTATTTTACATTCGTAACCCACCATCGCTCAGTCCAGAAACCTTGTGCCTTAAATTTACAAATAGCAGCGGCAATCGGAACAATAATTATTAAGGCTTATTATACTTTAATTAATTTTATTTTTGCCACATTTAATTAAGGTATCGGTTTCCCTAATTCTTTAAATGATAAAAATATTTATTTATTCCCACAGCTGCAGTAAGTCAACCAATTTCCTATTCCGTGAGAATAGGTTTATTTCCCAGGATGAAAAGAATCCTTAAAGTATGAGGGGAAAAATTTACAATTTTACAGTCATTAGAAAAAAGTGAATCGTGTATTTAGACAAATTACTTCACCAAATGTTCCGAAACGATTTTAAAGAAAAAAAAATTAAATTAAATTGTATCAAAAAAATCATTATTTACTTACCAGTACCAATACTTCCAGTGATATCGAAGATAAAAACGCGCATAAGAGTGTGCGGATTACTTTAGTGTTAATTAGGGTCAAATACGCATAAAATAATATGCCGGATTCGTACCTTTACAACAAAAACGCTAGTACCACTTTCCAACCACTAGACTTAGGTTGCTTATTATACAGTTGTTTGTCTTCTAATCAACACCTAAAAACTAAGATAGTGATAAATGTGTACGTGTACTACTTGATCATCGATGATGAACATATCATACGCAATGGTAACACACCATTAACGTGATGGGACTATAACACTTCACCCTCCTTTTACAACAGTCGGTCGAACTGTCCCACCGAGGCGTGGCCAAGCAATCAATTAGCGGCGCGCCTAACCGTCACACAATATGTTTGCTCACCGGTTTCCCTCATTACTTACTGCCCATGCCGTCTTGCGTTTTATTTACGTACTCTATTGACACGGGTGAAAAATATAGGTTTGCGGGCCACGACGTCCTAAGTCAGGGGTCTGGAGTCTTAAATGTTGTACAAGTTTGTTTTCTACGCGGCTCGAAGGACCAATTGCAATAAATTTACCCTTTGTTTTCTGCTGCCTTCATTTTTTGTATATTGATTACACCAGAAAAAAGAATAAGGATACTAATTCAGTGACATGTTTCTAGCGTATGAATTTTGATTTATAATATTAATATATTTTCACATGTATTTAAAAATAATTTGCTAGATAATATTCATGCTAAAACAACAGAAGTATGTTTATAATACTCATATAAAATGCGATTAGTGATTCTTTTTCATATATATTTGTAAAAGTCTCATTAGTCATAGAAATATAACTGTGACAAATAATTATAATATTTTATATGTTAAAGCTCGACCTTAGTCCAAGTTTAAGCAGTTAAAACAGTCTATGTCTACATATATCTAGCATGTCCAAATAAATTCGAACTAAATCCGTCCATCAGAGCAATTTTCATTTATTTACACGGTTGAGCCTAACAGTCTGAATCGGCAGGTGTTCAACAATCACTGCGTAGAGCCCCGAAGAACTCAATGTTCCCGCTACGTGACTGCCAACAGCGTGTGGGGATTAAGAACAAGCTTCCATTGTGGATCTGCTGCCCTGGTACAGCCTATTGTTATACATTCGTTTGCGATGCTATCTGTCCATAAAAACTGAGGGAGATTAATAGAATGTTCATTAAATACTTTCAACAAATGTTAAAAAATTAAATGAACGTAAAAAGTTCCAATTGTTTGTTTCCTGAATTGTTTATTCAATCTCAACTAGTGATAAGGTACGTTTAGACTATCAGAAAAATATTGTCCTTGAGTTTGTTGTTTCTTTGTTTTCGTCATATCTGACTAAGAATCATATCTGAATGGAATAGCAGAAGCGATTACAAAGGCGGACATTGCGGAAAACAATTTAGAACCGCCGGTTTAGTAATAATTAAATTACGCTGCGTTACAATTACTATTCTTATTCCCTACTACAAACATGCAAGCATTAACTAAACGACCAGTGCGACGCACACGCCACCTATTCGGTGATTTCAAAGAAATCGCGAAAAAAATTGCGCTCTTCGAGTTAGGATAACAACCTCGTGAAAAAACTACCTTGTGGTTCTTTTTTTTCTTGTTTCAATAACTTTCCGCTTTGGGCTCTACGGCCCGTACGGCTCGTTTGCCCTAAACCGAACTATTTATTAACTCTGATAACGCGACAGCCTAAAGCAAGCTAGCTTCAGAATAAGGACGCCTAATTGACAGCGACGGAAATAAAAATGATGTGTATAAATGTAATAATGACACAGTTATTACTAAGTTATTTTGAATTTAAATTTGATCCAATTCAATTGTAAACTTACATATATAAGTAGGCCACGTTACAAGGCTGTAGTTACCATACTACAATTAAAACGTTTAGTTTAAACCATGCATTTTAAATCATAAAAATTATATATGAATTCATCATACCAGCGCTGCACATGATGCATCTCATAAAGGTACTTCAAATTAATGTTTAACTACCAAAACTATAATTCTTTTATAACGATACATATCTGTCATTAGCTCACCAAACTATTTATGAAGTTTCAACTTTGTCAAGAAGATTTCTAAATAATTTGGTGTGATAGAGAGACAGAGATGGTTTTCTTTTTTCCTCGCATGTAGCTAACTGTAAAGAATAAAAATTACATATTTATTGGTTGCATACTCCAGAATCATACGAAGTTATCAATTAATTAGTATTACACCGATTGCAAAATTCATTTATTGATCTATTAAATAGGTCAATAAATATTATACCTATATAAATCAAACTCGTGTATTGTTTTTGGTAAATTTAAAATTCCGTTTTGCATTTCAAGTTTTGTTTGATATGACAACAGATTTGATAGTCAACACATGAAATGTTTATGAATACTTTGTTCGATGTACCCTTAACTGCAGTCCAAAGGAGAACTAAAGAGTAGGTAACGAACTTAACATACGCTCCGAACATACCTTAAACGGACAAAAGAGCACAACAATGAAGGCTTCGGTAAATTGAATGATGCTCTGCATACGTTATGTTAAAGAGAAAAACGAGATTGAATTACATTTAAGTATATCAGCACAGTTCTGCGAACAATCGCTTGCAAGGAAACAATAGAGTCTGCTCCAGCCACGTTTACAGTCCAGAGACAAATGCCTCATTCAGTCTATCTCACTCTAATTTTAATAGGATCTGGCAAAAAGAGAGACGTGACGAGTATTGTTAGTACGGCTGTTAGTTTTCAAATTGTTTCAGTAGAATTGTCTAACGAATTATGGGCTTATAAGAAATGTATTAATGTTGGAATAAAGTTTTTATGTGAATGTATATGAAAAGGATATGTTGAAGACAATTAATTACATTTAAATAAATGTTAAGTTTTTAAAGTTTATCTTGTATCATTGAAGAATTAGACAATACAGAAGAAAGCGACAAATGCAGCATTAAATAGATTGGTGACAACTACTAGAAAATGTCTTGAGACAACACACTTACTCAACGATGCTGAATGCCTTTGTGTTGCCTATAAAATTTTAACAATGGGTTAGATGGATTTTCTCGCGCTCCTCTCGCTTCTTCGCTCAAGTAGCACAGTAGCGCAACTCTAAGAATTTTCAGTTGTTTATTAATGCAATTAAATATATAAGTCCCGTGTTTCTATAGGTCTAGATAGTGCATGAACCGGATGGACCGGATATTGGTGACAACTGACCATCACTGGCCGTTGATATAAAAAATAGAAGCTTAACAATTTGAAATATGTGATGTATATCTATTTCTAGGTACCTTTGATAGTTGAGTTGGATGTTGATGAGTTCATGTGTTGATGAGTTCGCGCAACATTGCGGACGCTCGTTAGATGCTACTTCCCTAATTATCGGGTCAATGCGATTATTCTAATAAAATACGCATTCTTGGGTGATTAATTTCATTCTGTTTTGTTAATTTTAACATTCTCAAATACCTCTTAATAAATCCCATATTTAATTAAAGTTTACTTTGCCTTCATTTCTTTTTCTTGACATCTAATGCCAATTTTATTTTTCTTTTTCTAAACAAATTTTTAATCATACTTAGACATAAAAATAAATCCATCAACAACAAATTCGACATTCAACTCTTCTGCATTTTAAAGCTAAATATTATACAAAACTTTATATTTTATTGATAGCAACAATTCTATGGGTATGTTGAAATAACTAAACTCAAATAGCGCCGTTGGAAAAATAATTTATTTAATTGCTATCTATCATAGATCGCAGGTAAGCATCGGCGAGACAGCAGTTTTCATTGGGACCAACAAACTGTCACCGATGAATGGACTTACTTACTTGTAATTATTGCTCACGTAAATATATGTATTATATTCTCCTGTACTTGCAGTGGACAAACACGTTTAAGGTTTACATTTAATATCTTTAACAGAATAATGTGTTTCTTTCCATTATTATAATAGATATGATATGATATGATAATTAACTTGCAAAGCGTAGACATTAACATAAAATTTTAAAATACCGTCTGACGATTTTATATAGTTTTTCTTCAATATATTGTATTAACCAGTGTTCAACTTGAATGTAATAATCGACTACATGACCTATCAAAGCCCTCGTAACTTGAAAGATAATTACATGTTTCACTAGAAACATTTTTTGACAAAACGAGTCACATGAGTGACCTGCGAACTCGTTAGAGCCGAACTTGGCAGATAGGAATCCGTCAGGCGCTTGTTAAAAGTTGGCCAGTCAGAAAAAGTTATAATGGCCAAATAGTTAACATGGAGTAGTGAGCCCGTGGACTCACTGTTTCACGGTCGTGAATGGATCACAAGCGTCTTTGACTTAGATGTACTTTATTAACACGTATTTACACTTTTTGTGATTTATATGGTTTATCAAGATTTTTTATATGCTAACAAATAATGAATAAGCGCTTACCTTAGTCTTAAACTAATTCGAATATTAACGTTTGATAACATTGAGAACGAAAAACAGTTACATCCTGCATGGAGCTCCAATTCTTGAAAATTATGTGCGTATTGGAAATTTACTACCATTCGTGATGATGAAGTAAAATAGTGTGAATGAACATAAATGCCTGAGTTCTGTGTATTGTTAAAGGTATGGTGTGGTCTATATTTTTCCAAGAGGAACCCGAAGACCTACATACGTCATGGTGATTGCCAATGATCTTGACTGCGCCAATATTTTTATCTACTTACATCGATTATGGTCTCATTTTGGACTCGATTCGGAGAAGTTTAATGTATTTTTTATTGTATTAATTGTACACATATAGAATATATGCTAACTTGCGTGGTGGTAAAAAGTTTTAAATGCTTAGATTTGTACCAGCCTCCTTCGCCGTGAAAAGTTATTATAAGGTTTTGGTTGCGATATCGAAGAGCCCGTAACGAGCTGGTCCCCCGATACCATTGTGGCCAGTACCGAGTAGGTGACTCCTTAAATATAACTTATGTCCATGGGCGGCAGTGACCACCTCTGCTTACATGTTGACTACTGACATTAAAAAAGCAGTCATAAAATGTTGATGTTCACACATCCCAAAATCACCGTTGACATCTCAGCTCAACGTTATTCACAAGTACATTATACAATATCCCTTAACAGTTGAGATTCATTAATAATTCTCTAATTTCGCACCCCATCGCAATAAACCCCCAAGCCTGTCGGACAGTTTAAACCTTAAAATAATTGGCTATGAAACCCGTAGGCGGGTACTGGGTCAATCAAATTGTAAAACCTGGCTGACCCCCTCAAATTAGAGGGACCTCTAGAATTATGCTCTCTTTCTTGAAACGATATTAAAACCCCTCGCCTGCACCGAGCATCTGTCTTACTGCGTGACCTTAGCGAGTTCCGTTGTACTCAGAGGAAGGTACGTAATGCAGTTTGCAGGTACATCAAAGGGCTTCCTCTATATCCTATTCTTGAATCAGACCCAACTTTTCCTGTCCATCGTACATCCTAAAACGCCTCAATGGTTCCAGATCCCTCTTATTAAACGATGTTAAGCATTGTATCATTAACAGTATCATAGTTGCCTAACCATCCTTCAAAACGTCTGTATCAAATCGCAGCACGTCTTGATATTGTAAAACCCAAATGCGAATCAATCTACGCAAGTAACAGAAATAGATCAAAGTAACGATTAAAACAGACCAAAATAGCAAATTGAGACGACATAGTTTAAAGAAAAAAAAGAAAAAAAAAACCATCCTTCTCAAAACGAATGAGAATATGAAGAGGCAGTACACAAACAGATGTATCATTACCATCTTACCTAGATACGCATCGATAAAGCTCCTGACGCTGTCTATTAACATGTAATAACTAACAAGTTTTGTAATCAGCTACAATTTTGTTTCAACTTTTAAATATCGAGCAAATATTGATGTAGAATTTAAACCTATTTAAATCTGTTTTGTTAGCTGTTTGTTTGTTTTTATTTTAATCTATTTTCTCTATTTTATTTACCCTTTCGCATCAACAAAAAATAACAAAATGAAAAGACAGAAAGTTGGTCTAATATTTTACCAAGACAAACGTCGCACTCATCGCGCGACCTCACTCAGTGGAACCATTGGTTGCAGAGTGAAGTCCCTTGCTTGTATTAAGCCAGTTCTCTGTGAGTAATGCGTATCATTTTTTGTCGGTTCCTACCTTTTTATGGTCGTTCGAGGCGCTCTGAGCTTTATTAAAATTTATAAACACGTAATATGCTATCAATAACTAAAATGGAGAGCTGGGAGCGGCTGTACGGTTGAATAAATTTTTGGATTTGTTCTTGTGTTGTACTATGAAACAATACATTTAGCTAACTGGTAAATGTGGTGTTTTCTTGATACGCTTGTTTGGTATGCAGTCTTTATGCAGTATGACGAAGGTATTATCAGTATGAAGTCAGATAGTTATTGTTATTCGGATATGACGACCTACCCACTTGTTTTCTCTACTCTTGTTTTTAGGATATCCTGACTATAGCGGACCTATTTTTTAATTGAAATCATCTTGTCATAGACAATCTCTAGATTTATATTTAGTTTTAAAAATATAAAAAAAATATATTTTTATTTTAGTTCCTATTTGCCGTCTAATCTTTAAAGTACCTAGATGAGATAATGTTTATTTATTATTGTTCTTAATTTTATTTATAGGCATACGATTGTAATTTATATTTTATGATTTACAACAAATTATCGCCCTGATGTAACCTTACGAAATGAACGAGTCTAGCTCAATCGTTTAAGTGCAATATTAGAATAAATTTAGTAGGTTTTTTTTATTAAAGTTGCAATTTTACGTAATTGGTTAAAATCTAAAATATAAGATACAGATTAAATATAAAACAAACCTAATTCAAACCGAATAAATAGTAATAACAATGAGAAAAATTTAATATCCAACTCTTGAGTCGGTTACCTTCATTAGTATAGAAAGTATAAGTATAGAATATCTCGGTTTATTCTACTCAACGGAATCGAATATCCGAACCATCGGATATTAATTACTTACTCACAAACTTTTAGATTCAAAGGGTTAATTATATTATACCTTTATAGAAGTTAATTTTGAGTTTGAGTTTCTAAAGACCCAGTACTGTTCCGAAACAATTTTCACCGAAGCGTCATTGTCATAATACCAACACCGAAAGTGATTATTTACAATATTTATTACTCTATAACTCCTTTTGATGAACATGTGTAAATGAATTTAATCTAAAAAGCGCTCATCGATTGCTACACCTACCTGTCTAGCATCTTAATTATCATTCCTCATACCTGTACCGCTTGAACTCTCCTCACAATCTCAGTCGTAAAGACCATAGTTTACCATCCTAGTCGAATGCGGATTCACACACCTTTGAGAACATATGTAAACGTGTAAAGTTTCCTCATCATATTTATCTTCAACGAAGCAAATATTAAAGAACTTTTAATACGCATATTTGTTAGTAAAATGAGTGATCATTGCTAATTGTATAATAATTGTACTAGTTTTTACATAATGATTGTTGTTGAGTCGGTCTATCTAACTTCAGTATAAAACACGCTAAGCTTTGACGATAGAATAGCAGCACCATTTTACACCAACATTTCGAATTGCACCGTATCGCTAGGTATTGCTACGTCGTTCTACACACCTACCAACTGCTACGAACACCTATGCAAAGCTTATGGAGAGCTATGAACGATTTACAAATAGGCAGAGAAATCGTATTCCGAGATTGTGCGCAGTGACCGTGCCTGGGTATGTAATCCTCTTGTGTTCTGCTGAAATTGTCGCTGACTCGGTGGGTAATGGATCAGGCCTACAGTTATGCACGCATAACTGAAAATCGATCCTGATGACGTAGATTTTTGCTGGGTGACTTAGAAACTACACGTGATTGCTTGTTGTTGATCAATATTTCAAATCGTATTTTTTAAGTCCAAATCACTTTTTTTGAACTAATATTTGTAGATATATCGCTTACGACAACTTTAATGTTTATTGTATTTTTGAAAAAATATTTAAGAACAAAAAAACATTCGACCACCTCGTAGCCCCGCTGTAGCCCATAGGCATTTTCATGGCAATGTCATCGGCAATACAGGTAATACTAGTCCAGAGGTGGGGAAGGGTCTCAGTAATATTTATTAATATTCACGCATAAGTTTCTAACGTTAAAGATTTGTATCTTTTTACAAATCCAACTAAAATAGTCAAATCAAAGTACGATAGTTATTTGCATTACAAGTCCTTTTTTGGGACAGTTTTACCAAGAACATTTTTTATAACCTAAAAACGATTTCCTAAAGGATACGGGATTCTTTTTGTTACTGAGAAGATGTGGTAATTCAGGAAGAACAATTCAACCCCAGAAACGCCATTCAATAGTTGATTATTATAATTAGCCGTCAAGTGATCAATTACATTCATGGTATTGTTATGTTTCATCTCCTTTTTTGCGTAAATCATGACAATTAAACTGGGGTGTAACCAATTAATTACCTAACATTAAAGGTTACTATGCAAGGAAGGACGAAACCAACGATGATAAAGCATAGTAGTTTTTAATACTTACAAAGATAGTATGAAGAAACTGTAATCCAGTTAACCTGTAAATGAGCGAAGGTTACCAGATTTCATCCCCGGCCGGGCAGAGATTTATATAAAAATGTATTTGTGTGTGTCCAAGCTACCAACAACTTAGGAATTCTGGCGCAGAGGTGAGTGTCTGTGTGAAAACATATTTTAGTCTAAGATGTAACTATAAAAATATTTCAAAGGAAAACCCTCCCCCGACTCCTCTGTAGGCTGCACCTGTATGCGACTTCAACCTCCTTGGCCTGCATCCAACGGCCGCCC
Organism: Megathymus violae; assembly: GCA_003671415.1. Taxonomy (NCBI): domain Eukaryota; kingdom Metazoa; phylum Arthropoda; class Insecta; order Lepidoptera; family Hesperiidae; genus Megathymus; species Megathymus violae. Next base: position 1,937,939 of record PDGT01000043.1, read on the forward strand.
CGCTCACCACCCCCACCGATTAGAAAGTTGATCACTCTATTTGTTAAAGAATATTTATTTGTAATACGAAAACAATTCATACAATTTAATTTCAGTGGAAACATTTGATTGATATTCAATGATTTCATTTTGACAAAATATTTTAAATTATGTAAATGTAAATAAATATTAATTTAAGCGACAGTAACAGTTTTATTGAGATTTGTAATTAACGTAATCAACGGAAAATGTGTCAAGTATTAATCTTTTTATAAAACCAAAGATAATAGTCGTATTATTTAATGTAGTACTTACAAAAAAACGCATAAAAGGTAAATGAAAAATCGCCAAATAACATTAGGACTAAAAAATTACATACAATGTCAAATTGTTAATCTATCTTATATTACATACATCCAAGCGTCCAATACGGAACCCAAAACATCAAGACTTATCTATTAATAGTTGTGCAAACACGGAAAATTGCACGAAAAATACAATAACAATACGCTAATAACATTACACGTGCCGTAATAACATCTTAATTCATCATGCGTGCCTTCAATTCCTGTTCTCGTTCATTTAGGCATTCAGGGACGCACGTAACAGACGCCCTGCATCACCTGTGGCCATTATTTCATGCTCGGAATGATATTAGTATTGCGACGACGTTCCATGCAGTGCTTGAGTCGCTGAAATATTTCGTAACAAAGTTCCATGAACCCTGTATATGAAGATACAAAACACGGAACACCGGGCTGAACTACTCGGTCCTCCACGGAAAATGGCACGGAAAATATGCAACGTTCACATTGTGTTTTGTTTTCCTAATCGATATTCCGAACATCAAGTCTCATGAATCCTGGGGATTTTCGAGTGAAGAATTTCTGAAAATAATTTCGTAACGAAAGTCTTTACTAATGTACGTTATTATTGCAACGATTTTAAATATTTTGTAAACACATTTATGCACGTAATTTTTTGCATTGTAAAACTGCTTATCTAAAATAGTTTAGATCTATATTATCTAAATTACAACTCACAAGTACTGAAATAAAACGTCATTTACAAGCCAAGTATGTATGTACATATATTGGCCTCAATAACCTTCAATACCCAAAATAAAGTATACAATATAAACATTTTTTCGGTCAAATTCATAAGTGCAGGTTACATAATATTGCATGACGCCTTAAATATGTATTCATTTTAGCGCTGGTAGCTTTATGGCTCGATGGCTCGCGTCTATCTTGAGAGGTTGATGGCTAAGCAACTTCGGTCATGGTCACTAATGAATAAAATTCATGAAAACATCAATAATTCGGCACGTAAGTAACGAATTTAAGCCGTACTGGGGCCACTTAAAATACTGACCCCAATACCAGGCTGACAGAAAAGGATGTCGAAGGAGGCGACAGAAGCCTCAGTGACGCATTCGGTGTTACTAATGTCCATGGGAGACGGTGACCAGTTGTCATCAAGTGACTAGTCTGCTAGTTTGTCGACTTTTTACATAAATAAATCCGATTACCACGGTCAGGCCGTAGTCGCTAACTTGACAAAATCATTTGGATTACATAGATTACCTTAATGGAATGATCACCAACCGAATCTAGTTAACGCCGCCTATCTACTCCAGCAAAAGTGGAGACTCGGACCATAATTAATTAGTTAATGATTTTTTGTCTCAATCCAATTGCTACAAGGAAAACTGCTTGAAGAGAATCTCACGAATTATACGTACTTAAATAGGTACCTCCTTAGGCATTCGTGCACAAGTCCCTGACGCTTGTTGAGAGGCACCGGTGACCATTTGGAACTGCCCTTTGAATCGCAATTGACTAACATGGTATGTTACGTCGAGTCTTAAAGTTCCTCGTATTATTAAATTGTCGTATCTGTGTCGTAATAATAAATATAGAATAGTTTTTAACTTAAGAAAAAAATATTAGGTTTCATTTATAACATGAATTTTTGGCTACTATTAAAATATCTGTAGTTCGTATCACAAATATTACGTATTGTCCTGGTAATGTAAAATTGTTTCTGTTGTAATAAATAAAACATAAAAAAATACATTTACAATAAAATATATGTATTTTTTTTTTATGTAAATATTCATTCAAATCATTCTTATCTCATATATTCTCGTTTTTCAATTACTGATATCAATGTAAATTATTATTGGTTTCAAAGCTGTTTAACATTTTTTATGTTATTTTATATTGCACATTTATATCTTATCCTACCTGTCACTACATAAATCTATAAAAAAAATAGAATAAGGCTCATGCACAATGTGTCTAACCCAATACTTTGTAAAAAAATCTAATTAGCAACTAACAAAAATTAAAGTCATATTAGGTCTGTCATCTTATACTCAATTACTATAAAAAACCTTGAAGTTTCGCAATTTTCAGGTAAAGACGCTGAAAGTATCCTGTTAAGTGCGCCATATAAATTTACGCTCAGAACATGTTCCAACTATCATTTCACAGTTAACAGCCACATTTGTGACAATACCACCTTTCAGCGGTTTAGTTATTGGCTCAAAGCCAGTTCCTATTCTGCGGCACATAATATTGTGGCATGTTGTATTTTTATGACCAGCGCGCGCATTATTTTCTAAAACGTTACTAGAACTGAAGTTTATGCCCCCGCATAAGTAATAAAGACGTCTTAATATCTATACGAGATAAGAAAACTTAAGCATTTCACCCGAAAACATGTTTACGATAAATAAAAAGATAGTAAATAAAAAAAAACAATCACAGCTTTCGCAACGCAACGTGACATTGTGAATAATGCGTTATCAGGAGCACGCGATCCGGCGCGCGTCACAACAACGGTTCGCTCGTCGCGCGAAAAAAACTACAAAAATGAGTCTCACTGATTTATTTAAAGTCGTAGATGCCTTATCTGCCACCTTGCGTTATCTCATTGCGTGTTTTCTAAATAATTAATGCAATATAGGGCATCGATTGTGAGGTGACGGTGGGTGCGGGGCGGGGCTTGAGGTGCGGGGGTGCGCGAGGCGCACGCACGCGATTGGCTGTCAAGTCTGCGTGAGTGCGTGCCCCCTCTCCCGCGTGCGTATGCCTTCGCGCGCCGTTCAGTCTTCGTCCGAACGTTGCGAAGGATTCACGTATCGCTCTGCGCCGCGAGACTCTCGAGTGCGCCTTTCTCCCGTCTTTAAGGCTCAATCTTACAATTTTGTTTAAATTGGGACTAATTTATCTGTCCATATGGTGCATCTCGTAGATATATTACGTTCGGCGAAAATTGAATATCCGCCGCCGATTATTGTAAGTAAAGTTTATTTACTTTCGAACTTTTGTTTTGTGTTTTTAAACGGTAAACTTTAAAAGTTTTTCATTTGTTTTGTTTGTTTTTAAATTTCGTTTTATTTGATTTTTCAGAAGTTGCGGTGGTTTTGATAGGATATATACCGTTGTATACATAAATGAAGTTACTAAAGCAATTGACAACAATGATGGTCCGTGATAAATTATCGCATGACCGTCGTTTGTATGCGTGACGCAGCTTGTTTACTATGTGGAACTTTTGTTTTTAAATTCTCGCAATAAACTGTGCAATGAAAATTTGAATGTAACGTATTTTATTATAATGTTTTCTTAAACTATCCTTCCCTTTGGTATCAAGCGTAAATATTATTTGCTTAAAAGAAATCTGGTAGGAACTGAAATGAAACAATGTGATGGGATAACTTTTCGAAATAGTTATCTATAAAATAAGGTTGACTACTTTTATTTTTCTGATATTTAAAGTACAGATATATTTGGTCTTACATTTATTTTGTGTTCTCCAAATCCGATGTTTGTTTTTCATGTTTATTGTACACCATTTTTTGCTACATATGTTATAAATATACTTTTGTTTCTGCGACTTAATTTGTTTTCTTTTAAACATAAATGTAACATTAATAAGAATGGTTAATTGTTAACGAAACATATTCAAAGGATTGATAGTAAACTGATCTCAACCTAAAGCTTCCATCAAAATGACAGTCCTACGAAATAAATTAAAATAAACTCCATCAGTAAAATAGTAACAAAATTCCAACCGTCCTTTCCACGTTTAACAACAAAAGTTACCTCAATTCCGACCCTTCGTGACGTCACTGCGGTGACATACCTCTAACGAGTAATGACAGGCCACTCTTCCACTTAGCCCTATCTCGTAAAACACAATTATTTGTGAAACTTGTGGACATTTTAAACATTATATCAATCGATTTGACACTTTATTTAAACGTTGTGTGATCACGTAAGCTACATATATTCATAATAAAATTAAAGGTTTCATTCCACGTGTAGTTATTGGAAAACAAAGATACTAAAAATTATATAAACACTGCGAAAGATATGGACCGACGTTCACATGCAATTAGAAAAACCGAACATGCGAACAAAAGTAACAGTATGATGTCCGCTAGTGCTATATTGGATAACATTGTGAGCAAATAATTTTGAATACGAGTTTCAGAACACAAAATTTAGTTATACAGAGATGATGAGAGAGTTATAGAGAGATACAAAGAAAAGGAAAAGAAGGAAATTAAATAGAGAAAATGTAGAGTTATACGTAATTAATGTTTTTATCTTTGATACTCGATTATTAACTAAAGGTACAAGTAGAACGAATTAATAGAAAATATAAAAATATATATATGCCAGTTGTACAGATAAAAACGCTCGTGATTATAAAATTAACTTCATATACTTACATTATATATTTTATGTAGTTTAATAAATCTGGGTATAGCATAATAGTCACAATGGATTGCAATCTCGTCTTGTGCGCGTTTTATTAACACGTACTTTAGAGCAAACTAAAAAAAACTGAAATCTTTGGGATAATTTTGTTGTTCAAAACAATATATATTTGTACCAAATACGGGTCTACAGTAACAATGTGCAAGTATCAATAAAGAAATTATAGAACTTAGTTGAATCTCGTTGAAAGTTGGACGCTGACGTCTCTAATATTTTAAAAGCAAAGTTTGCGATGCCCGACATATATTTAAATGTATGTGCTGTTTATATAAGAGACATTCCACTCAGCAGTAGTAGGAAATGAAGTTTTGTTTATTGACCCTCAATAAATTAAAAAGCAAAACTTTTCTTCTACTTCCGCGGCAAGACGTTACACAGTGAAGGATGATGATAATGAATCAGCAAATATTCTATTTCAGGATTATTTATTTACTACTCTGATTATACATATACTTTATATGTTTTTTTCATAGATGTGATAAATTTACTCACAGTATTTTGAATTTTAAGGCTACAAAAAAAGAGTGTGGAAGATGTAACGATATACATATACGTACTTATGTAGATATACATATGTAACCAATCACATAGTACTAGTGTACTCTTTTCTACTGACTCTATTACTACTAACAGAATTTGATGTTTAGTTACGGTAACCCAAAGGTTGTGTAACCAATCTATTGTTCTCATGGAAATCTGTAGTGAAACTCAATTGAAGTCGTACTTGGAGCGATTACAATTATAACAAACTAGTGTTCGCCTCGTAGTCTACATATATTCGCCCCTTATCATTCAGTCACGTTATGATTCCTAATTTTTTTCTGACCACACTCGCAATAGCTACAAAAAAATAGTGGAAAAAAGGTGTACCAAAGTTTCTCTTCACGTATTAAATTACGTTTATTGCCTCTGTATTTAAATTCAAAGTCATTTAGGTCTTTTGTAAATACAGTACAGAAGTAGACCACATATATCTAGAACCTACTGCAAATGGATTGTTAATCTATTTATAATTGATGACTGTATTTGTATTTCTATTGGTCGAGACTGAGATGAAACGTTCTTGTATCTGATAAACTTGTTTGTGTAAGCCATTAAAGCACATTTGATCCAAGTCAATGTTCATATCTCGACTAAAACAGAACAAAACATAGTTTTTATATGAGAACGAGTAAGGTACAGCTACTCATAGGTACTTAACTGTTTGATGTTAATTCCAAATGACATAAACTGAAATCCAATAACAATAATATTACTTAACAATAATAATAATTCGGTTTCATTAATATCATTCTTTTTTTATGTATGTATTATGTAATACTTGTAGACTATCAGATGTCTGGGTTTTGGATGTCACTGAGGAACTCCTAAATAAACTTGAACGCTCCAAAACTTATCTATTCGCTTTATCTTCGGACTCAGAAAGTTCGATCAAATACCTTAATTTCGCAAGGATTTCAAGTGGCTGCCTATTTGACTTCGCGAGGACACTCTTCTGTCACGATCTATTCTTTAACATCTTGCATAACCCTTGTTCTCCATTTATCTTAGATTTACCTTTGCTCATCATGCAGGTCAAATCTAAAACTTTCCTGAACTTTCGTTCAAGGAAGTACATTCCTTCAAGATTCGGAAACATTCTTGATATTTGAAAACGCGTCACAAATTTCTACTAAGCTAATACTTGACGATGATTATTGATACAAAATAGATTTATATACATACATATGCATATTTGACAACTGTTACTGACAATTACGATCGTCTAAGTTAAGCAGCAGGTCATATGTCCTGATGGTTCGCTGTCGTCCCGGGGTTGTGAAATAGGCAGCTCTCGATGTTTTTGTTAGAAAGATGTCGTTAAATTATGTCGAATGCCATTATAATTACTGATTGGTCATAAATCTTTACATATTATTATTATTACTAATTATTATTATATATTAGAAACACCTTTTTTAATATTTGTGGTCAAGTTTCGACCACGCGACGAACACTTACCAAATTTTTTATTCCTTATTTATTGATATTACTTACCCCAAAAATATTTCAAAATTATGATAGATCAAATTTTATAAAAAAATAAATTTTCAAAATCGAAGACAAACTGTTGTGATATGGTAATAATAATATTTTAGGAGTTTTTGTTTTTGTTTCACAAATTAACTCATATTGAAATACAATGTCTTTATAATCAAGAGTTCGATTCAGTTTTTACGTTTAAGTACTTCTTAAAACGAATTAATCTGAATTCAACAATAAAATCCAAATATGTTACACTACAATAAATTGCCAATATAAACCAATTAATTTACTCAGACAGAGGTCGAGTGATAATTTCGCCAAATATTGATGTAAATTTTAATATAAGCAAAGTGCGGCTTACATAGCGATGCAATGAATATTGATATCAAATTATCGATATCACTCGATTCAATTATGGACTCGTTCATCAAGTAAAATAATTTCTTAAAATAGAATTTCAAGGGACAATTATGTACTGAAAGTGAGTGAAAATGCAAGATAAAAATGTCGCAATTACAAAAATCGTAACGCAAGTTAAATCGATGTGAAATATGATGTTAAAAAAGTATGATGTTAAAATACAAGTAGCTATTATTAAAAAGAAGAAATGTAACCATTTTTATAAGTAGTCTTTATGTATGGTCCTGAACTCCTATAATTAAACCTCAAATAGATCCGCAAACCTGTATGAGGTTATCAGATTTTACAAAACCATCATCACCTGTATTGCTACTAGTACTCTAGAGTATTAAGATAAAAGGTATTCATTTCAAACAGATGTTCTCTTTTAAAATATTCTCGTATAAAACTCTTCTTTACCCCAACACCTAAGTTGCTCTGCAATTTGCAAATAATTTCCCCTGTAGCGAATAAAACAGAGGTTTTGCACGTCAAATATCAAAATCTATTACAGTGTAAAACTTAATTTGATTACCAATTAATAAGTGTAAATATCCACGTTTCAGTTGCGATAGTTACAGATTAATTCAGTGTCAGCGTATTAATTATCGATTTAAAAATTGTCTATTAATTATTATGAAACCTTAACAACGAACACACACTGTTCACAATGATTATATGTGTACGCACACTATAATTCTTACTCTTTTTCTAAGATTGTTAAGTTTCTCTTTTTAATTTTACCTTTTACGTTTTATGTTTATAGTAGTTTATCCTCTTTTCACATACAAAGTTCTTAATTTAACATTAAAATCGTTTAACATAAAACTATCGTTGCGACTGGGCTGGTTTCCTGAGGCACCAGGTTTTAACCTATTATAGGCACCAGCTTCCACGAACACTGTAGTTTCACACAGTTATGTCATCACATTATTGTAGCGCTTTTGTGTTTGTGATGGAAAATAAACGATTATTCTTATTATCAAATCTTGCAGCAACAATGTCAAGATCAGTAACTATAATATATGTAATAAATGAATATAGGAAAGATAAACATTAAACATTGTCTTATTTAAAAATCTAAAAATATTCCAAAAACTTAACAACTTTTGAAATAATAACTCACCGTAGTAATATTATCTGTTAAAAAAACAATTAGTTTAAATTATACGCAACAAAGACATGGAGTAGGCCTTTAAACTTCCACTCTCAGAAGACACTTTAGCAAAGAACTGAGCACATCTCGGAAGCTATTAACAGAACGTCCTTCGGTTCCATAGTCTATATAGGGTATCATAATGCGTTATGGATTCCAAAATGTCGGGTCAGTTCGTAAGCACGACATAAAAAGTTTTATCATGCCCTAACCAGCACCAGTTGGCGGAAACTTGTAAAAGAATATCCCTTCTACGCCCCATTACTCCGTTGGCGAGTTCATTTTTTATAAGTTTTGGGGTAAGAGTTACTGAGTGCTGATGATAGCGACGAACTTCTAGGCGACGCTCCAGTGAGTTTGGAAGACTGTGTTTTGTTCTTTTTATATTTTAAGATACATACTGATCTCTATAAGTAGTACAATGGCGACATTTTAGCGATGATTGCGTTATAATAACTAACACACCGACATCACTTTCTCTCACACTCTCACTTCACTTCAGAAAAATTATGCCTTACGCGTAGATATAGCACCTGCTTTGTTCTAGGACTGGGTTCTTCACGTTCTGTGAATTACGGATTGAAATGAAAATTTTAAAAATTAAGTGTGTTAGTAATTGATTTAATGCACAAGTGAAAACCATTCAAATTAGTGCACACAAACGCACAGACAAATAAACACAAATTCTAACAGCTATTGTTTTGGGTTCTATTGGATTAATAAAGGCCCATAATAATAGTTTTTCACGATTATCCTTCGTGTAGAGAAAGCGATCAGTAAAAGTTTTATTATATGTATAGAAGATATATTGAAATAACACATTACACGGTTAGGTCGGTGCGAAAACAAAGCAAATTGAACCTGTTACCTAATTCCTTGTTACGTATTCCTGCTTTCTAAATGAAAGGTCATGTATTTGACTCCTGTGGGTATCAGATACAAAAGTTTCTTCTGGGTTCTTGCTATGAACCTTGGTTCCTATGATGCCTCAATTTTATGATTTCACGTACAACTATAATCCTTGTGCAGGGCAATGAGTGTTTACGTGTTACTACTACGTGTATTTACCAGTTATTTTATCTAATTGCTTAGTTATAAATTCGGTTGGTTCAAGATTGGCCACGAATTGGTAATTTATGTTCGGTTTTACTTTCTAACAAAAGCTAATAAATTTGTTAGTAAAACTCCTCCGTGGGTACCGCGTCGGCATTTGAACTTTATTCATTTATTGTTATGTTCTAAATTGGCGTAATCGAATATTAGACACGGACCTGTGTACTGATTGGTCAATTTGTGAATGTTGATTATAACGAAGTTGAACAGAATAAATTCTAAGATATCTGACTTTAATAAGTATTTCGAAGAATTGGTACTCTTAGAATTTTAAATTTAAGTTTTACAGAATTTATAATTCTCAATACGAGACTCTCATTGTCTTGGCATAATTTTTTATTCAGTAATATTAGAAAAATGTAAAAAAGTAAGCAAGTTTAAGAAGGTGAAAGGTAAATATTTCCTATTAAATACAAGATAAGCGAAAGTTTCAGATTTTTTTAATAATTCGAATTTTTGATAGCTATATTCGTACTATTAGATATCTCGAGATCGCGTTCCTTATAGTTCCAATATAAATACACCAGGTAAATTCACCACACATGAATAATATTCACAACCTTGAACAATTCTTGATTTTAATATTCACAACTCACAAACTAATTAAATATATGTATATAATGTAATATAAATTATATGTATAACCCACAACACTTAAATAATTTAATAAAATTACACACGCCGTTTTAGACACCATACATAGGTGCTACCGAGGTCAGACATCTTCGCAGACGGATAATTGGTATTTTTTGTTAAGAATGACCAACAAAAATTTACAAACAAAATGTTGCCCTAACTACAGATTGCCATGGCATGCACTTTGGATGTGATATACTATTTTATAAAGATTAATAATATTGATAGACATTACTGAAACGTAAAATTATGATAAAAATTACATAGTAAAAAATTATAAATTGGTGTTAACTATTTTGGAAGGACTTAAGCAAGACATGTTTAAAGGTAGAAATTTAGCTGCGAAATATATTTAGTACTTTGGTTTTCGCAAGACAGTTACAACGTCGTTGAATTCGATTCAGAACAGAGTAACGGGCGAGGTTGGTTTTAAATACGCCTGCAAGAAAAGATAAATATTCAGATGCCCGGAAATATAGTATATTTAAATTAAATTTCGTTGGAATTCCGGGGCAGTTACTTTGGCCTTTCACTTACTTGAACAGAAATATTACGTCAACTATATCTTTGCGATCTTTGAGGTTATTTAATTTCAAATATGTACTTAAGACGAGCTTGATGAGATGGTAAGCGTTTTGCATTGCGGTTGCATTGAAAACTTAGGTGCTTCAAGAATCGCTTTTACACTCTTTCTATTCGTTCTCCATAGACATCGTAATGAGTTTAAAAATCAATATAGGTTAGAAGAAGAAAAATTGGTAAAAGAAACCATGAAATACAGCGCAACTTGCGTCATCAGAAGTGACACATAACTATTCAACTTTGCTTTAACTGTTTCCTTATTAATATCGTTTCAGGTAAATATGATTTTGTATTCAGAGTACTTGATCTTATCAACGATGAAAATCAATGTAGCTCTCGCACAGACTAGTTTAAAAGTTTTTAAATAAATGTTAACATAATTTAAAGATTCAGGGTTTTTAAAAGTCTAAATCGCCTTTTCTAAATCGAGTATGCACAAAATCTTATTTTATTTTTGTATATTATTATTATGTATCTTATTTTTTACGTTGTTGCCCAAATATTACATTTAATTTTAAGATGAAGTATCACACTTATTTGTTTTTACTTCAAATTACTATTAAATCCATATTCAATGAATTAATTTAATTCATTGGTTCAATACAATTTATTGGTTTTACTTTATGAGTGATACGAACGTAACTACTTAATATTTTACAAGTAACATGACAGCACGAAGTCAAAAAATATTTATACGAGTGCTCAAGTAAACAAAACTCAGGAAAGAAGAACGCCACGTGACCGCTCAGTGCAGCTCGACGCCGTGACGACGTGACACCAGAATTGTTGTTATATCACTTCGCTCCGACATTTTGTCTTTTCCCATATTATCTGTAAATGATGTTGTCAGCTATGTTTATTTATTTTTCTTTCAGACGAACTCACTGATCTATATAATTGTTATAAATTCACTATGTAATTATGCTGTCATGGTAAATTTTAATGCCTACTTGAATGGCGCTATTTTCGCGCTGATCGTATCATTTTGAGGTAGTGAAAGGGAATGGAACTACTACGAATATTAGAGTTGGCACAGATACAAGATAATACGAAATAAGTATGTACTAAAAACTATGCCGACGACGGTACAATTCCTCTTAGTTGCTATCACACGGCGCTAAGGTCAAATGACATACAAATAATAAGTTACACAAAGGAAAATAATTTTTTTTCTTGATATCCTAACTTATAAATAATAATTGTATCTTACTAAAAGTCCATTATAAGTGTAGCCTAGAAGTTTGAACAGCTTTCAGTAACACGGTAGCTTTGGATTCGATCCTGCAGCAGTCCTAAATCTTCATATCGTATGCGTATGACACAAAAATAACTTGCTTCATTGTTCTCCATAACTCTCTCTAAAATCTGGCAAGTCATACTGGTACGACGTGCTGGACTTCAGCATTATGCCTCAAATAATCGAGCAGACTCCAGTCCAACAGTGACATAGTTACGAGTTGCAGAGCATGAATGAATGAATTGCAATTATATCGTCACAAGCATTCAGAAACAAGTACCTTTCTCCATTACAAAATGATGAATAGTATAAAACAACTATTCTAATATCTTTTTTCTAGTAACATAGCTAATCAATATGACACTATACTAAATGAGAAACTCTTCCCGTTTTTCAGTTACCTTGGTAGTTTACAAGATAGCATCATAAATTGTCTTATAATAGATTAGTATCCCTAATGTAAATAGCTCTGCATACTGCAGTCAAAATATTAAAAAAACAATTGATTCTAAAAGATCTTACCTATTCAGGCAGTAAAAAACCTTTTACATTATGCGCGAATACCGTTGTGGTTAGACTGGATGCAACATAGCGGTAAAGTTAATCTATAGTTCCTTGGAATGAGTAAGGCAGTAGTTGTCTTTCAGATAGAAGCCTTCCAACATGTCAGAATAGTCATGGCCGTTTCATGTGCTCAACTTGAAATCACGGATATTTAAAAATCGCTCGCGTATCCAACTTAATTCCTAGCTACTTAAAACACCATGTAGCTAGATAATAACTCAATTTACATTACATAGCGTGTTCCTTATATGTGAGTGTTCCTTATTTATGACACTACGTATGAAGTTACATTTAGTATTATTTTTATAAATATCTTTAATTCACTAGATATATATAAAACAATATAATAATATTTAAATTATTTTTTTCCGGTTCATAGAGATCGAGTATCCAATTCTTAGTAGCACAGGTAATGCATTAACTTTGTCGTTAACGTCAAATCGATCCATTAAGTCGATCCATTAATTGATAAGTTTATTGAACTTATCATTTACCTTCGACACAACCCGCTGAGCTTTTCAAAACACTCGAATGAACACTAGTCTACCTAATGGTATTAACATCATTAATTATTCGCGATAACTTGAATAATAACGAACAACAATGGGTTTCGATTACAGTGGACGGAACAGCAGTAATTACAGGGGCTGTTCTAACGGATCTATTAACGTTGAGACTCCGCCCCGCATATTAACTGAAGTAACCTACGCAAGACTTACTTCAATAGTTCAAAATACCGGACACGACATTTCAACATACACTTGTTCAAATTACATCTCCTGACAGATCTGGCACAGTCGAACGAACAAGTCTAAATAGTCTCAGTTCTTGACCGATGATTGACCGGTATTGCTTGTCAATTAACAATATATCTAGAATGTGATATAGATATTAACAATTCATCATTTTAATGATATCAAACTGATATTGTCACGGACATGTTTATTATTACCGTTTTCAAAGTTTTTGTGTTTCATAGCGATATGTATGTATTTTGAACTGGTCAAGTGCATGGATCATGGGAACATGGACACAACTTGTATTTGGAGCACCATCGCTACAGTTATTTAAAGTATGAAGACAATGGGTGGCTGGCATTCTTAGACGCTATGGAAGACTGCACGAGAGACTCATTCTGATAATCTACACGCCTAGTTGCTACTTTATATGAAAAAGAATACCATTATTTGTTACCGGAATTAAATTCTTCATCACAAAATATATCTCGCAAGTAATCATACCTGTTTTATGCAAATTAGTTCGAAAGATATGTTTTAAACTCGTAATCTAACTTTTCTTATGTAAAGCGTATTCCAAGTGAATAAAATGGTCGAGCTACTAATCCACTACAACTTAATGACTTTTACTAGCAACGAAGCTACTGGCTTACTTATCCAAGCCAGTTTGATGCTTATTTCAAGGGAATTACATTTAAAATCCTCTGTACTTTTCACCGTACTTTGACCGCAATGAATTATAGACATGTTATAATTAGGATTATTTAATCACCGCCCCGAATCCTTAAGTATTAAATTTTGAAAACGGTTTACCTATATTTATCTAATACGAAGTTAATAAAGTGAACTATGTAGACATTTATTTATTTATCAGTACATAAAGCTCAAAACTATTGAACCAACATTCATGCGGTTTTACCAACATATACAGTGATTCAAGAGAAAGGTTTGCATGTATGAGGTGAACGTGAAACATTTATAAAACACTCGATTAAAAAAGTAATACTTAACACAACCATAATACTAAATAATACGAGTAATAGAGAGTACGTTGCTCGTTGCGAATTAATAAACTCACTACTTAACTAGACAGATGTGCTGGTGGTAGCTGGATTGCACCGCCTAGTTTATTCTCGTCGGTGCTCGTTCATAGCGGTAGAATTCTAACTGGTTGCTACCACGCTCCTTATAGAAACAATCATAAAACATTTTTAATTTGTGTCGATTGCAGTGTTGCGACGTCAATTTCTGCTACTTTCTGGGTCACCAATGTGCATGCTATTGCTTTGGGGCAACAACGCTTATGTGGTCGCATTGAGACATTAATGCGTATGTATTAATGTTTTTGAGTGGCAGTGACCACTTCCCATCAGTCAGAATTCAAACGTTGTATTTTTATTTTCTAAAACCACCAGTGAATCATTTTTATGCAGACTTGTACTCTCGCTGCAAGCAAAGGACACACATACACACACATACCACTACAGACATGAAAGAGATATACTTCCGTTTTGATCAATATTATTCTGTACTATATTATATTATTCTGAAGTCTACTGGCTGGAATGTTAGTCGCTAATTACTCAAAGTTATGTGCGTGTTATAAATTAATTATCATTTGTCATGGCGAAGGAAAACATCGCATGGAAGTGCGCATATTTGTGAGCTCTTCATAATGTTCTCAAAGATAAAAAATCTGACAATCCGTACTTTTGAGTACTGTATAATAATACACGCGAGACAATCAAATGAACTGTCGTTTTTCACTGGTTCAATACAATTTTTAGTTTTTATGCAAGCAGCAGCGAGAGCATAGAGAAAGCGAAGAGAGCTAAAAAAGCAAAGGCGTTTTTTACATTATGACAACCACAGACAGCAAATTACACAACTATTACGTAGACTAAAAATAACTATACACAGTGCTACTACATTAATCTATGTATGTGTTCAAAATTGATATGAACAAGTATCATCCTATATATTGTGTCAAGATAAAACTGCATCGCTTTTTACATCTCCTTTACACAGTATGAACAGTAAAAGCATCAGTCCCCAATAATGGCACCGTGCTGACGATTCTTGATTTATATGTATCGTATATTCGTTGGAAATGGAGAAAGTCTGTATAGATAATGGTCTGTATAGTGGAAACGCATTAACTATCCTTTTGACATAAAAGAAATATAAATGACACAACGTCGTGGCGCTTATGGAGTTTCAAATAACGTTAACTTTTAACGATGCAAACGCTATCGTAAACGAATCACTATTGTGACACAATGTAGTGAACAGTCCGGTCGAGAACAAATCGAACTCGCGTGGCTCATGATTCCGTGCAATCAATCAACTAGGCATATTTTCTGTTGTTGCTGTTTCCTTTAAAAAGTTATTTATATTTACTTTATGCTATGCCCGTGTAGATAGATAGACAGAGGAAGATATTTGTGTTAATTTGAAACTTGGTGCTTTCGACAAAACTACGACACAAAAAGAAACATGAGGTAGATGGATAATTTTGAGCTTTTTATCAGGCACTTTCATCTTCGTTTTTTCTATTTTTTCATTCATTTGTGACAGATGTGCGCGTAAGTAATTTTATGCTGGTTGTATCTTTCCAACAGGCGCACGGAATCCAAAATAATATATCATGTCAATAACTATTTATCTATATTGTGGGCAAGGGTATGAGATGAATTTTGTCGTACATTATCTTTATTACGTAAATCAGTAACCCTTAGAAGGGCCGTAGCGTACCGTTACCTACGCAGGTACATCTGACTGTTTACGGACGAGTCGAAAAGTTTTCAACTGATAAATTACAAATATCGAAATTCTTGTAACATGTTACACAAAATGGGCAAAACCTTTACACGTGTAAATGAATAATCCCTCTGGTACTATACAGAATAAATGAAGATATCAGATTATTTTCTATTATAAGCACACAGATATAAAAGATATAGAAGTAATTATTTAATACGATACGAAAGGTAGGTAAATGTATTCCGTTCGCGTAGCGGTATTCCCAAAAGGAGGGCAGACGGGAAGGTAGGGAGGGGATTTAATTTCTTCTCAACCTTTCGCTTAAAAAACAAATACATCGCGGAGAAATATTACTTAATAGATACCTGTGCCTGTTTCTATTTCATATTTGTAACTCTCACCGTTTATTTCAATTTTTTAGTATATCGAATATGTTTTTATGTACGAACAATTTACTACTAAATTAGTTTTTTTTTACAGGAATTTTTAAAATCTGAATTTTATTTCATATAACTTAATAGAAGTAACCAATGTAAGATCAGAACGTGTACATTTAATTAATACGAATGCTGGATAACATTCTTTTACCTTTCTTGTATTTATTTATTATTATTATTTATTTATTAATATTAGTATACAACAAAAAACACGTTCACACACTCACACCCCCGCACTAGGATTCCCTGTGTTGCGGGCGGCATGGACGTACACAAATATGACCTTATAAATACCCATGACCCGAGACCAACATTTATCTGCCACATAAATCTCTGGCCCGGCCGGGAATCGAACCCGGGACCCCTCGCTCGGTAGGTAGGGTCACTACCAACTGAGCTTTCGGGTCGTCAATATAATTAAATGTCGTATAATTAACAATGGTAAAAATTTCGTCCGATATTATCCAATCCTTGCTTGTTGTTTGGTTAATGTTCCTAATTTTCTTTTATTAATTAGTTATTATAATAAAGTATAATTTGAATTTTAGTCTAAAGATGTTATGATACATAGGTTTCTGTCATTCTTTATGTATTAAATTTGTAAATATGTTTACCTATATACTATGTGTCAGAACCGTAACATGCGAAGAATTATTAACTATAATGTTAACAGTAAAATTGATAAATATATAATTAGGCGTGATGGTTACGGCTAGTACCTAAGGCAAAAATGGGACAGCGCGCGTTGCAAGCCCCAACACTCTTTTAGCTGAACCAGGGGTTGTCCGTAGCATCCAGCAAAATCAGCAGGTTAAGTGTAGTTCCCACCTCAGGCAAACCGTTTAAAGATTCTACCACCTATCACAAATGCCTAAAATTAATACCTAATGTTTAAGCCACGCCTTCTTCTTTCTGTCTCTCTCCGGCTCTACAGATGCAACTAATGTTTATTTTACTGGGTTTGTAGGTTACGTCGGTTCTTTGCCAAATAACGTTTCATTCGAAGAGTTTCTAGAACTCTTGTCATTATGATAGCTTAATCGGTTAAATTCAGCGTATCAGTAACACTTTTCCACCTGGAAAACATCTCATAGTTCACGAAGTGCAGTGATCTTAGCCAATCGACACAGTTGAACCATATCGATTTCTGAGACGATTCGGATGGGTGACAAGTGGCCGAAATATTTTATGTGTGTTTCGATACTCAGAGGACATATTAAGTTATAAAATAGATTCTTGCTATTATATTTAAATAGAGTGGTCCCGTATAGTGAAAAACACTCAGTTTTTAACACACGTGTTTAACTCATTCTCACTAGTTAAATTTCTTATGCGCAGAACAAGGAATAAAATGAGAAGATACATTTTAAGTAAAAAAATACGTAACACCTGTTTCGTATACGTGTAAAGGTAACAAATTATTATTTAAATTCATAATATAACTGATTCGTTGATCATCATAAAAACCTACGTAATCTCCTTCTGATTTTAACAAAATCATTTTAATATCATCACTGCACGTATTCATTTTACTAATAAAGACTCCTAATTTAGCAACGGCATGAAATTTCCAATTAGCCACCATTGTGAGGTGTCGCCTCTAAACCGTTTGCGCAATATTCGCTGAATTATGCAAACAATGTACCACAGAGGACAGTATCGAATAGACGCACCCATTTCTGCTTTATTGTTTAAAATATGGATATGGATGTAATAAATGGGCTTTGATATCTGTAAATAAACTTGCTGGTTGGCTTCAATTAACAGTCCAATCCAGGTTATGGCTCTCTCCGAGTGATGATGCTTGAAGCGTACATCTGGTTGTTGTAATCTGAATTGGTGAAGGCGCTATCGGTCTGCATGTTATTTTCAAATCAACAAAAATGACCCAAGTGTTCCTGCGGTATACATATCGCCAGAAGACTTCCGATAAAGTTTAATGTCTTTAAGTATCGTAAGTACGTATCTACGCAATAGCCAGATACATTTCGACCGCATCACAAGGAAACCAATACGGGGATGTGAATGTGTGAGTGTTCATCAAACAATATTTTATCCTTACGTAGCAACATGTAGAACTTCAATTCGATATCAAATCGTGCACGGATATATTGTTCAAATAGAATACCGTATTAGCCATTATAGCCAATAGCAATTGCCTCATAAAAAATTCGTGAAGCCTAAACGAAAGGTCCTGGATTCAATTATTGGCGAGGGAGACAATCATGTGAAAGATATATTATATTTTCAGGTCTTAGGTTTATATGATTTTTAACTGTGTATGTTCTGTTACCAGTAATACAAAGATACTTTTTGCGCGGTTATGGGTGTGTGAACATTTATTAATTTTAATATAAATATATAATGTTGTTGACAGCCCAAGTTATAACTACTATTACCATCATTACAATGCCTACTCAAATCATCATTGCATCGATATAGTTCACATAAAAACAAAAAAAACTGTATTTATTCTTGAATAATCATCGATTCCTTAATAACCATTGAACACAATTTCATATGAAAATTCGTAATTAACTCATATAATTGTAATTAACGAATTATCATTTGTCATCTCTGTCCAAAACTATCTCGCTGCTTGCCATCTAGCTATAGGTATAGATCTCATAGCTCTAACTGAGGGATAAAAGCCATAGAAGCTTAAGGTAGCATGCTGACCAATTCTGGATAGGTAAACTCGACATACCTTTGTATTATTATACATTGTGAACTCGTGGTCTCACAGTATTTTCCTACAGCAACGCAAGTGTTAAACAATTTCTACTACTCGAAGAATAATTAAAAAATTAGAGGTGCAAATACAGAAGGACGGGCCGAAAGGGAGGAGATGGACAGTGCTCGTAATTAATTGTTCAAATTTATTTACGTTATGATAAACTTACTAAAATACAAGCACACGTTGAACACCCGGTTTATATATTTCAATCCTTGATAGTTATGGTTTAGAATATTATTCTGAAGCCCAATTAACTTCTATTCAAGTTTAATGGTAAAAAATATTATAACACATACTCTGTTCTTTATAGCAAGTAGTAAATTAAACCTATTTAGTTATTTATTTATTTTACCTCACGTTTTTACTTGTGATATAACTGAGGATAGAACAAAACCGGTCAAAATTAAATCAAAATCACATAAGTTAGGATTCCAAACTGAAAATTAATGTAGGAATATTGTCCATGTTTTATGGAAATTGAAAGGCTTAAGATATTCTTAAGAGTTCACTTGGACAGTGTTTAGGTTTGCCTTTAAAATATGGATGGGACATTTTATAGAAATTTTAGATTCAATGTTTCCAAAGTTGCAAACATTGTAAATTAAAAGAATCATGGCATACCTAAAACAAAACAATCTCCTCAATGACCGACAGTACGGATTTTGCCGAAACTGGTCGACCGAATACCTTCGTTCGTTGTTTGAAGACTTTCTGAGCGAACTATTTCTCCGAGTTGTCATCGATGCTTGTTAGTCTCAATCAATGGCTACCAATGCCGGAGTTCCTCAGAGGTCCGTTCTGTTTGCTACACTATTCCTACTACACATCAATGATCTGCTCAAGCCCGGTATCTATGGGTATGCAGAGATGACAGCACATTAGAGGATAGATACCTTCCGAATGCTTGAGCCAGTAAACACGAAATACAATCCGAAAGAGAGGTCATGATGGAATGAATGAAGCTCATACTTCGAGCATTGCCTGAATGGGGCGATGCCAATCTTGTGAGATCTAACGCCACAGAAACACATACGTGTATTTTTAGTTTCACGAAGAGCCCGTTTGCCTTGGTTCCTACTATTCAGAATGTATCCGTGGAATGTACCGTCTTCAATTGTTGAGAGTAGAAATTTCTTCGGACTTCAGCTTTGGTAGCTTCATAGAGTCCAAGGCTAAAGCGGCTGTAAGGAAACTAGGGCCCTTGCGAAGGTTCGGCGGTACTTTACAGTGAATCAGCTTTTAACCCTGTACAATGCTAAGGTTTGACCATGTGTGGAGAAATGTTGTCACATTTCGGCTGGTGCTGCCAAATCTCATCTAGCAGCGTTGGACTCGATGGAAAGGCGTGCAAAGAGGTTCATTGGTGACCCAGGTCCGACCCAATCTGCAAAGCCTTGAGCACAGGCGCAGGTTTGCCAGCACCATTATCACTACTCACATGATTAGGTGACATTGCTGTCAAGCATTTACTAATGTAAAAAAAGTTCTGTATAACAAACTTTGTAATTTAATACGTCACATGACCAAATTCAATTGTCTTTTAAATTTTTGACTCTCGAGAGTTGGTACAGGTTTTGAGATTTTTCGTCAAATTTTCCAAAAATTCAGTTTTTTTTCATACTGATAATAATTTTTTCTTTTTCAGATGAACCGAGCGATACAAGTGAAACCAGCAGACTGCGAGAACAGAGGAGGTAATTTATATATTATTAATTATTTTTTGTAATGTAATGAGACATATTTTTTTTTGTTTTATTTCATATAACTCACACCATTTGATACCACTTAAACCATATAAGAGTTATTCGTCTTTAGCTGTAGCTATTTGTTTGATTATTATGTAATTCTACCATAGTATACATAATTGTGTGCAAGAACAAAACAATAATATGAACTTGTATTTCTTTTGAATTTCAAGAACTAATTAAATAACATTTCGACGGTCATTATATTTTCAAAGAAATTTCAAAAAAGGTAAAATTAAAGACATGCGCTCCATGAGCTGGAAGCTTTCTCACTCAGCATATACGCATTGCTATACAACGAGGGAATACTGTGGGAAGTTTCAGCACTGCGCCACAAGGACTTTGTTTTATACATTTATTTAAATTAATTACTTATTTTATTTTTTAACTTAATTTATAATTATATAAGCACATTATTATTGAAATGCTTTTTTTTATCTTAGTGTGTAATCGTGAGATTATATTCCAAATAAATAGATATATATAATTAAATGTTAATTATTAACAAACTTAATATGTTAAATGTTAATTACCATTCTAATCGAATACGCGGTGATTGTGATTGAGTTTGTAAAGGTTATGAATAATGGGCACAAACAATTTTGTATCTCTAATCAATACTTCGACCTAGATACAGTCTCACAGTAACTATGACTCATGAATCATGGATCTCGTTCAAAATATCGGTATTAAATACAAAACTCGTGAGTATCCGTTATTCTCCAACTATCTCTGAAGTAGTTTCACACTATGAATGGATAGCAATAGTGAAATGTAAGTTTTTTGTACTAAAAATTCCTTCATCTAGTAATAAATTTCATGTTCATTCAAAACACCTAACGCTACAGCAACAGCGAAGACGTACAAAGTGCGTTAAACAATTCCTGAATCATATTTTTTTTTGTTCAAAGTAACGAGAAACTTAGTCCAAAGTCACGTGACAACATTAGGTCAAAGTAATAATGGGGCGACCCCAGGATGGGGCACGTTCTTGCTCTCCAATTGAGGACGAGTGCACGCACTTAAGTCTCCGAGGACAGCGGGATAAAATGATAAAAATGGTTGATCAACGTGCCGCTATAAATGTCTGTTTACGAGTAGGATAAATATTTTTGTTATAAATGTTGAGTTCCGAATATATTTATTCGTGTTTAAGTATTTATATACGTATTTATGAGAAAGTTCTAAGGCTCAAAGAGAATATCAAACTCTACTAAATAAATATTTTTGACCGACAAATATTTATCAGAATAACTCCTTGGAAATGCTTGTTTATCAAACTCAAAATTAGTAAATTCTTTTCCTAATTGTATAATTTACTCATTCCAATGAATGTAATGAAGGTTTTCTTTTTTTTAATTAATATGGGTATTTTAGAAAAAAAAAGACAAAAAATTAAGCCATGAATATAGATATTTATTCGACCTTTTCATTTAATTACAATAACTTAAGAAACATCGCGTTCTGTTTTTTAAGTATTATTAAAAATACATATTTAACAATTTTTATTCCTTTTGTTCATAGCTCTCACTTCTATACCGTTAACTGGTTATGTTGCTGGGATCCGAACACACGATTTTAAGCATAAACGTTCCGCACGGCAAGTAGCCATAATAGCACAACATTCACTCGTATTCAAATTCAAAATCATTTAATCATTTAGGTGTCAAATAAATACACGTCAATTTAATTCTACTGCCGATTGAAAAAAGTGCTTTAACATAGAGGATAAGCAACGATGAAATAAAATCGTCAACAAACCATTGAAAAAAGCTTTTAACATCTATTCTTATTTTTCAATCAAGTACATATGTTCAATCAATTACAATGTCGGTGTATCATGTCTTGTCAGTCTTTTAACATTAAAACCTAAGGTTCATTAACCGAATTACTGTTATATTATTACATGTTGTAAATTTGTAAACGAAATTTAATTTGAAAGGCATATAGGTGTATTAAACAATATACGCTCACTATTATGTCCGGTAACCACGCAGTTTTCGGTTGTAGCGAAGAGAGTTCACTTTATGAATTTTGTATGATATCTAAATGACTGCTGTGAAAACCAAAGTAAAGATATTTAAGGTATCTTGCATGATGCGGGAGCTGTTGATGTTTTTGAACTAGTAAATAAATTATACACAGTTTATATCCGATTACACCACTTTGACTTTGAAGTAGTTATTTTCAGCTCGGTACAAACTATAAAAATTGATACTTACAAAATATCCAAAAAGATTTGTATTTTCATATATTCGATTGTTTTTAGACATAAATAAATAATAAATTGACATCTTTTTTTTTTTTATTCTAATTAATAGCATGCTATTTCAGTATAATATTAGTTGTTCTGCCTTCGTTTCGGATTATTCAATTGAATAATCCAATTCAAATTGAGTAGTCAAAAATTTAATAAATTTTATTTTTATGGCAGAAGATAAAATAATTTCTCAATCGTTACCTTTTCGGAGTATTTGAAGTAACTTGATTCATAGCACAATTTTATTCTGACTTACCTATCAAGTAAACCCTACGAAAATTCTACTGAATATTATTTTGATAATGATGCCTCAGTGACGTCCGTATTGGGTATAAGTACTTAACTTCATCGGGGTCAATGAGACCCCGTATCGGGTCGAGTTAATAATTCAGGCAGCGGCTATCGTCAAACAGATCCCGGTCTTAACCCCAAAGGAAATTATAGAAACTTAAATAGGAATAACTTAGGAACGGGCCGCGGTGATTAAAACTCATGTCGATATAAATTTTATCCAGCAAATATAGCTAGTGGCTTCATTCTATTGATTTAGTATCCAAATTCAATTTTAGTTTCTATTTTATGTACTCCCGTATAATATAGAAATCAAATTGTTGCTCCAGTTTAATAAAATTGATTCCTCACTAATATCTAAACAATAAACTGTGGAGGTATATTTGACACGCTAAATCAAAAAATATTTTGGATTAAGCATCGAAGTTTTATTTTTTGTTTATATTTTTTGTTCAGGGAACAAAATTATATTAGTAAACGTAACCGTAGTCTGTCAGGAAATTGAAAAATCCCAGAATCGATTCCCGGCCGATGCAGACATTTAAATGTTTTTTCTTAGATATTGACTGATTTATATCTTGATATATTATGTTTATGACAAGCACACCAAGAGTCATCAAGAGTCAGAGTAAGTGTTTGTATAGGAACACGAGCGAAATAATTAGTTAATTATAAAAAAATACAATAAAATAAACTAATTTAATAAATAATTCAAAACAGATCCATAACCAAATACATGCGTATATACATGGTGATTGTTGCATATTCAATTATTTTATTGGCACACCTTAAACTCTCCCACAAACACAAACGAAACTGGTGCTGCCATTTTTATCAAAATAATATTCCCAAGTTGTCGCTACAAACAAAAGCTAGAAATTAAGACTAAATTACTTTTAGATCAGCTCTCCAAAATGTTATCTTAACCAAAATAACAAACTTAAACAGATTGTGCAACGAGCCTTAAAATTTGGCGAAACTCTTAAAAGCAAAGCCCGAGATTGGATTTCACGAATTCGACTGGAATTTTCACAAAAGCAAGTGGATAAACAGTACTGAATCTGTTGCGGCAACGAATCTGTGAAACGACACGAAAAATCAACAGAAAAAGCATTCGGCGCGGTAACTACGTTCGCCGCGGGTGAAAGAGAAATAGAGCGTTAGAAGTACAGTTATTCTATGTTTTACACGTCAGCAATTTGACTGACACTTGCATAAATTATGATAACTTCAGTAACAGCAACATCGTGGTTACAAATTATCTCTCCTGCCCGAGTGATTTGAGATCGTATGATGCACGCATGTATGAACAGTCAAGCTAAATTTAATTTTAATAATATTAAACATATTATTACAAAGTAACTTGATTTAAGAGCAATAAATAAAATGAGTTAAATTATTATCATCGGCGTGATGGCAATACAGCTTAAGATGAACCACACACAACCAAAACATTTTTTACAATTTATAATTCGCTAGAGTAATTGGTTTAGAGATAACGAAAATCTAAATTAATAATGAGCACAACAGTAATTTGATTATTGTTGAATAAACTAATGACATTCGAACGTGACTCGCGTGGAATAGAATTCAGTAGGTACTTGTAAATGTGTCTAGGATTATTTTTGTTTCATTCATATACGTTATCCTGTATTCGATAGGTAAGGAACTAATTTGATTATTTATTTTTTCAATATTTTAAATAATAGTGTCAGATGGAGATAGGGGAAAGAAATTGTCAATTTTCATTTAAATATTTTTTTATATTTTGTAAGCAGTTTTAAAATTAAAATATAATATATGTATGTATGTTATAATAATATAATATATGTATATAAAACCAGCCTTTTAATTTAATTATGCAACACATGATGCAATTGACGAAAGTATTTTTTTTATTATCGCATATAAGCCCCAACATCAAAGTTAGCTTATTATCCCGTTGGGTGTATAAAACATCAACCCTTTTCGTCTAGTAGATTAAAAAGAAAATCGACAAACACGTGAATAATACTACGTAGGTTTTCCTTGGATATGATCCTACAATGTTTTTCCATTCCAACAGTAATAGTACACAAATATAACTTTAAAACTACACCATACATTTCAATTCCATAATCACACAAGTCCTTACATAATTCACTCCGGAAAATGTAACACATTAACTCATACGAAGCGCAAGCAATGACTACTACCTACTAATATGAGTTGCGTTGAAAATACTAAGGAAACAATACTTCAGTAATGGTTTTAGTATCAGCAAGGTATGTTTTTCGCCTCCCAAGTGTAGCACTCGAAAAATGTTTAATATCATTGCAAATTGCGTGACTGGAACGTTTATTTCAAGTTCATTCAGTAGAATTAGTGCCGTGCCACACACTCGAGGGTATTCTGAATGAACGCGGTGGAATAAAATTCATGCATACTTAAATATATTACTGCTACTATTTTATGAGTGTTAATATCTTTGTCAGGGTTTTCCTTGTAAAAAAGAAAAGTTGTAATATTTTTAAATGTCAGCTTAATAAGTATTTTTTAGTTTATTATAGAAAAATCGAGTCATTGTTTTGTTTCTCTTACTGTTCTGATTATCCGTTTGTTTCAACCTTTGTAAAATATTGATTATTTTGGAGGAGAAAAATATTTTTATGAGCATTTTTTTAAAATCTTCTGACGAATTCAAAGATATTTAGAGAAATATAAATAAATCACCATGTTTACTCTCCATTTATTTGCTCCACAACAAGAACATCAAATTCTTAAGAAAAATACTTGAAAGCCTGAGAGAAAACCCGAAGAATTACCTACACCTTTAGTGATATTGTACGGAACCCTTATCCACGCGCGTTCGATTAAGATATCTTATGTACGTAGTAACTGTTGCCTCCTTATCTCATAAATGAGTACTGCAATAACATGCTCTCATTTATTTCGAGTATAGTCCTTCAATTACACCCGAAAGGTATGTTATACCTAATCCATTTTGAAGTTGATTAGTAACCAAGTTGGAAATAAAGATTTTTCAAATAAAATAACGTTTACTTCATTTCTAAAAGACAAAACAAATATGTTTCTTTAATATACGTACAAAGATAAAAAAATTACTCTGCTAGTTGATCCAAACGATGCGAAAAAGGACACGCAGATAATGAATCGTCGATTTTTAAATCACTTAAAAATCGATTAATATCACTTCATAAAAATAACTGAGCTATATAGTCATTTAAAAACTTAAATCTTAGATGTCACTGACATAACTTGCCCCGTCAAACATTCCCAAATGCAAAACTAAACCTAGGACCTCTTAGATGTCCCTGTCGATGGCCCATCAATATTGATGGTGAATTTACGTGGCACAGAAAGAAATCAGCCCTCCGACCTGACATGACAAATCGCTCTTCTCGACATGTAATGGCTTACACCCGATCCAATCATCGACTCGCAGCCGACGTGGTTCGCTGCTTTATTATTCATAAAATATCGACAAGTCTCCTGTACATCACTAATTCTTATTATATGTTTTCACATTTATTTAACGTCCTAAAGTTAACTTTACCCTTCATACATTAAATCTACTAATATGTAGTATGTCGACACGCTAAGAAGAAGATATGTATATTTTTTCAACTATGTATATTGAGAAATTGTTGTAAGTTCAGAGAATTTCTAATGTAAGATCCGCTTCGTCAAGGTCTCGTTAGTTATGCTAAGTTTTCTGTCAAGCAACGTTGTATATCAAAAGCGGGAGGTTAGATTCAACTTCACCAACAATTCAAGTTAATTTACTTAAAGTTTAGTTCCTAATATTAAAATTATGTGCGCATAAAAAATTTAATACCATTCTCTTCGGTGAAGTAAAATATCGTGAAGAAAATCCTGTACACCTGCAAACCAGCACTTGAGAAGCGTAGTCAATTGTGGCGTAACCCCTCTCATTGTGAAAGGAGGCTTGAGCCCAGCTGTGCGACAGTTGTAAGTTATAATAATGAATTACTATACAGTTTATGAATACGAAAAATGTAAAATAATTGACTACATTCTAATCTTTGTATTATGATATATTTATAAATTCTACGTCCGCTTCCAAAAATAAACCAATACATATGCGACTGATCTCATAATCGATGTAGATAGGTTTCATTTACTTCTAATATAATTCTAAATGTGAACGTAAAATCATAATAAAAAAAAACTTTAAAAACTCGTAATAGATTTAAATTTCGAAGAACGCGCAATAGTTTGGATGAACTAAGTTAAAAAAGTAAAAGTAAAAAAAACTAATATACAGTTATTACATTTTATTAACAATTTCTCATTTGAAACATAATTTATAATCCCCTATAGTTTGTTATGGGTGGTTATTATTGATGTTTACAGTGTAAACAGTCTTATATCAGGACGGAAAAACATTTAAGTAAACCCAGTGCTTCTATTTCGGTCCATCTAAACATTTTTTTGACTTAACACTATGTATTCAACAATGTATACACATAAAACGACTTAAACCGCTACTTTCCTAGGAACGGCTTTTTTAAGTTCACTAAAGAATCTTAAACATTACCTAAGATATCGAATATTAATGCTAAACTTTAAAGCTAATATCGGGTAACATCAAAGTCTATCATACAAAGTTACACGGATATACAATAACATCACGATGCTAATGTAACGTAATATTTCGACACCAACAAGCAACAGAGATACACCGTTGCGGTAACACACAGGTGACAAGCAATCGAATCTGGAATATAATATTGATTTACATCTCACCGCGAGCTCAAGCCCCGGAGGGTTGCTCCAATATTCTCGAACAGGGAGAATTGAGAAACATGGTACTGCTACGTGGATATTACATGTAAGACATAAAGGTATGGTTACGTCGCACTGAGGAATATAATAATGTTTATTAAGGTGATTACGATGTGGTACATAGACTGGAAGGAATTACATAAATGTGGTTCTACGGCATAGCTTTTCGGAAAAGTAATCCTTGTTCTTAAGCGTAAAGTCATGCCCCTAATAAGGGTAATCCTAAGGCAATACAACGGATAGTATAATAGGAAAATAGCAACGTATTTGATTCTATCTCCATACCCGTGACTTCTCCATAATGTAGCGTGTGTATAATTTGACTATCTGTATCTGAAAAGCGTGATAACCTATGATTTTAATCGCATTTTGATAACGGTCTAGCGTAGACACTTACGTGTAGGGATGAAACTATTGTAAATTTGAATTAGATATAATATAACAACTTATTGTACCTTTTTCTTTTCTTTTATTTTGTTGATTTGTATGCCAAATATTGGCCGAGTAAGCGGACATATAGCAAAAACCACCTTGTTTGTAACCTTACTTCATAAATAAATGATTGGTTGATTGGTTGATTTTTTCACAATTATATTCGGACAAATTAAAGGGCTCCTTTGGTTGGGGACGATATTTTTTTTACATTTCGATTACGTTCAACAACCGCAAAACAGGGGATTGATAAGAGACTATACCTAAATAACCCAATCGTGGAGCAAAAAAACATGAACATTTTTTAATTCGGATACAACCTTCTAAAAACCTTAACCACAGTTTACCATAAATCACTTGGTAAGTTGTTTAACATCACGTTGAATATTTCGTTACAAACTAAAGTGCGTTACATTATCACATCGTCACGAAACTACAATTTTGACAATGTAACAGCAATCCAAGTTGATGCATATCGTCACGGCTCGTGTAATTTAATTTCTCAACACCTCGATGTTGGGTTTACACGGCAAATATGACTAATTGACGCCAGCACTCATTAGAATTACGTTACGCGTTGTAAATATTACGTTACACGTTGTAAATGTTACGTTGTAACACGCTATGTCAAAATTCTTTCCTAAATGGCCGGTTTGTTTTTAAATATAGCAGTTTGCTTTATTCATTTTTGTGTTATTTCTTTTATTGCTGTTGAATTTAATTTAATTATGAATGTGTTGTTTTAAAATATGGTCTGATACTTTTTATTTAGATTTGTTTGAGTTTAATTTGAAGTTAAGTGTATATTACAAATTAATCGTTGCTTTATTTAAATATAATAATCGGTTGTGTTATTGTGAGGACATATGTACATAGTTCATAAAGTTTACGAAGATAGTATTCATAATTGTATAGTCTGCCCATCGCACTTAGCTAGAGCGGTGGATTACGGTCTTTACTCATCTCAATACAATCCTTTATTACACATAAACAAGTACAAATTACATAATTTTTGAAAAAAAAAAACATTCATCTCTTTGAGCTGAAACCCTACTCCATCAATTCAATATTTATTGATAGAGATTATATTTTTAGTTTCAATTGAAGAGTATATTTTTCATTGAACTGAGCCTTTCCAGCTGCTCTATTCTGGTAAGCAAGAGAGACAAAAGTAGTACCCATGGTGTTAGGTACTCATCACAAACAATTTACGCCTTTAACCAATCTCAGACAAGACTAAATGGTCTCAGTAATTTCGCCTGCACGTTTGTCGGATACTGTTATAAAAAAGAGTCTTTGCGACTTTTTATACCAGGATATAAAAAGCAAAAACATATCGTAGAAGCAGAAGGATTGTTCGAAATTGAAAAAAACCATAAAACCACGGAGACGTAGACATATTCAGTTAATATTCATAAAAGAAAATTATGTAGGGAAAACATTAGAACCAGTATATTCAATTACAAATTTTACAGCACATTTTATCACATTACGGTTTAAAATATTCACACCTCAAAATCTTGGCGGGCACACTAATTTGCGAGCTACAATATCTGTGCAAAACATTGTACTCACCGTTCACGGGGATTACACGGAGCAGGAATTTTACGTGCGATATTATTGCACAGTCGCGGCCCGTTCCGTCCGGATGCACTCAAGAGTTAGATGAAAAACGGACGCTTCGGATTCAAACGTTTATTCAATTTGGGGTCCTTGGAAATGGGTTCTTGAAATAATGGAATGGATTTTACACGGGATTATTACTGGAACGTTCTTAATGCGCGTTTGGAAAATAAAACGATAAGGCGATATGAATTTCTGACTTTCAATGTTTTGATCGTAACTTCATTTATGCTAGTTTTTTTGCTTTGCTTGAGCCATACGCCATTACTCAACATAAAGGCTATGAAATATGACTAAAACGTAAACTTAACTTATAAGTATCTTGAACTTAAACCTAAATATCTAAGGAGAGCAAGTTAAAAACAATTTATTTATTATTAAATAACAATTTTCCATGCCACTATGATTTCCGTATAAGCTCAACTTCCCTGCTTCATAAGTATTTCCTAACCTTAACAAATTTTATTATTTACTCAATCTGACGTAGTAACTCTTTAGTGTTTCGTTGTTACGACGTCTTTATCTAGTTACGACGATAAAATGGGGTTTAAGTTATTGGCGTGTTGTTATGTCAACAGCAATTTAATAGTCAGAAGATTTGAAGTATTGTACACAGTGACGCTAACAATTGCTGCGTTCAATCTCAATCATGCAGAGTGGTCTTATCATCAGAACTCGTATCTGTTCTTTACTAGTGTTTACGGGTCTACTCTCAGTGAGAAAAGTAAAGGATGACCTTTACTCCTAAATATGCCAAATATTCCGTATTAGGCTAAGATGATGGGATATGAATTCCCCACCTTTGGTTACAACATGGAGAATTTTTAAGCGTACAAGTATCCACGAGATATTTTCCTTCACCTAAAGAAGTTATTAATTTTTAACTTGAATTTTATTTGAAAACAACTGAATCCTACTATTCAACAAAAAGCTTTCATATATCCAAGGGTCATGAGTTTTAGTATGTAACTTCGATTTCGTTATAAGAATGATAGAATAACAAAAAACGGTATTGCCACCTTTTTTTTACGTTGACGTGATGTGAGATCACTTACGCCCCTAGGCAACCATTATAAGAACAAGAGAGTGTGATGCTGAAGCAGGAAGCCATTCCTAAGATTTCAATTATAACCGATCTGAAATAGTAGTCCAGCACAATATTTGCATGGCTGGCGCCAAACAAAAGTCGCCTGGTGATATTAGTGCGAGCGATTGAAACAGGAGGCGAACGGAATAGCTGTGGTTTCCATTCGGAAGTTGCCGTCGTGCGGTCGTAGAGGCTTGCTAAGGGACCGGTTGGATGGTCTTGTTCCGATGAACGGCTAGGAATTAATACATGGATAACTGCTTTTGTTTTAGCTTGGTAGGTATTCGATAAATATTCGAAGCGAATATTTTTTACTTTATTAACAAGTAGCGAATGCCCTCGCTTCGCTTCGGATAAACATTAGCAATAGCATTTTTCTGGGTTTTTCTCTTTGTGTGAATTAGAAATCAATATATTAATTCATAACTTTTTTATGTATAGACGGATTGCAATGAAACAAACTTTAAGTATTAATTGATGCTTACTGCAATACATTAGTGAAACCAGAACAAAATTCGGTTAAGCCGTCTCTGAGATTAGCGGGAACAAACGCACAGACAAACAGACTGAAATTCTAACTACTATCGTTTTGGGTTCTATTGCGTTAATAAAGGCCCCTAATAATGTTTTTTCTCATATATCGTTCATGTACAGAAATCGATCATTTAGAATTTTATTATTAGTATAGACAACTAACCTATTCTTGTTTCCCTACGGGAAACATGATTGTTGATAAATAGTAACCTAAAACAAAGTACTCGTTTTTATCAGTCGATTTATAAATGTTTCGGGTTCGTCCCATACACTTTATTCCCGTCGCTCTGTCTGTCTATTGATAAATCCCACAAAAGGCTTTGATTAAAAAATAGGGACGTTTATACCCTCCATGCTCCTGCATTAAGGTTTCTTGTATTGCTGCCGACATTATTATACTCCAATTAGAAATCGTAAGTAACAAAACCAGAGAACAAAAGTTTTTCTATCTAAAACAAATGTCTGCTCCCGCCGGCTGTTGAACCCGGAATGGAAATTAAATCATATTATTATTTGTAAAAGCTTACTACATGCGCATATTATTTTAATATTATTGAGTAAATATTATTTTTTTAATTTCATGGATTATGATAGATAGCAATCGGACGTGTATTCACGAGGTTTACATCAACGTTGTTGGCGTCAAACAAATATTTTGTCATTATAATATCAACATTCAACTCATTTGTCGAATAATTACGAAAGAATGCATCTAATTATGGCCCAAGGAACACCTGATTTTCAAAATTGAATTGATATATTGCTATACCAGACATTTATTTTGTCATTACAATCATTGGCACGTGGTTTTACAACGTTACTTTAAAATTCAGTTAGTAGGTAATAAAAGAGTGGGATCATAAAGCAGAGAATGAAGTAGAAAAGCATGTTACTGAAGCGCATGTTGTTCGGAATGACGGGAATTGAATAAGAAAATTCATGGTCGGGGCAGACCGGAGCCTGGAGACGGAACGTTTGGTGGTGTAAGATATTAATTACAGTTGAATCTTTAATTCTTTTCAATAATTCTAACAGGCTTTTCCTGCATGGAGGACATTTTATTCTTCGGTTGAATCACGTTCTTGTAAAAGTTCACCAATTCTTTGACTCTGTGGAAATGAAATTAAACTTACATTGAGACAATGTTTACGTAATATGAACGTTACTAGAATGACGATATATAATAGTAACATAAGAAAATGGCACAATTAAATAATCAACACAACAGCCAACTGTGAATATGTTTACAAATGTATTATGTACTTTTGTTTGAAATATTTGCCGAGGAGGGGTGGAGCCTTCTGGTTTCTTTTCATGCAAGAAAAACCTCTACTAACGGCAGTGAAAATAAAATATTGTTCATAATATTATAATTTAAACAAGAATTTCGAATTTAATTTTAGGTTCTAGTTAATCCATCATGAGGCATAATACAAAATAAGGCCAAAATACAACTGCATAAAATTTATCTATACTAAACGTCGTTCAAGGAGGGTATCTGTTGAATTGCACCAGTGTAGTCGTGACCTAAAGTTTGCCGCCGGCGCCGTGCGGCAGCCGACGGGTTATTAAATAGTTGCAAGCAATTAACAGCTGCAGCACGTACCGGAGCCATTATTGTCGCTAAATAGTTATTTAAATTCAGTCGGATGCTAACGATGTGACCTTATTTGAGGAGCTGTCTGACTTAGTCACTGGTCACGGACAGCTTGGACTATATGACATGGTGACTGCTTTTCTTTACATCTCCGAAAATGCTGCTTCTTTTCTCGTTTGCTCAGGTTAATAAAATCGATTTTTACCTTTTTACTGTTGAATGTTTAATCGTGGTCCTAGGAATATACAAATTGGTTGTAGTAAATGTTCTTTATATGTAAAAATATACGTTGCCTCTCTATTCCAATAACTTTTTGTGACATTCCAGGAAGAGCTTAATGTAATAATACTTTTTGTTCAATGAACTGGACCTAAACACCACATGGAGTGGAGATGGTAATTACGAAGGGCCCAAGGCCGAACGAAATGGCGCCAGTCACGGTAAAATTCCAAGGGTTGAAGGATCGTTGGATATTAAGTATTTTAACACTCGTCATTTGATAGGTGTGCCCCATGGACCCTCATCAAGGGTCTGAAGGAACTCCGCTCTTGGTTCGGTCTTGACCTAGCGGATGGAGAACTTTAAGACATTATTACATTCGTGTAGGCCTCTTAGATTTCAACAAGCTCAACGTCTCTACCACTATGCCTGCGATATCTGGAGTCCTGACAGTTATGACGCAGTAATACGATCTCCTCTGCCCGCCAATGCACCTGACACCTTGGAGGTAATTTGCGTCATAGAGCCCCGGAACCAGTTCACTTCCTCCTTGACCCTTACTGGCTGCAGAAGAGTAAACCAACCTGTACAATCACGGTCTCCTCCAGATGATGATCCACCGCTCACAATATCTAACTGAAGAAATGATTGTACGGCGTTATCTCCTGCTGAAACTCCGTTCATAACTTTAAGTGTTTAATGAATAATGACATCAACTTAGGGTTAGCTTACGTGCCACAAGTCATTATAAACTACTTCACACTTCATCGTGTCATTAAAGATACTAACGCTTTGATTTAAATTAATTAAAATGGGTAACAGTCAGATATAAATTTTAACATACATTTTTATTTAGTTCGTTGGTTCCGTGTGCATTTTATTACCATTTTTATATATATTTTTACGTGTCAGGATCCGTAGGCTCGTAAAAATGCCACAATAGTTCCGCAGAGACTTTATTTTACTTCACACACACTTTACAACCACAGTTACACTCGTAGATCGCAGGTATTCGCTTCCAAAAAAAAAGAGCACCTTCCTTTCCTGCAAAGAGGCACTTGTATAGATAAACTTAAATTTCAGAGTTGTTGGGAGCAACTTAATAACTTTACATCAATGTTACGTTGCGATCTAACGAACGTGGTAACTACTCAATTTTGTTGAATATTTTTTAGTGTGTAGCCCTTGTTCATAAGTTATTATTATTCTGCTTTTGATGTATTATAACAAAGTTTTAGTTATCCAGATTCTGCCCGTACCAATAATATACGTCAGTCCCTACTTAGTGTATCAAATCCCTTCCTCCACCCAGTTCTTATTTAAACAATTCCCTGAAATTATTAAAAATATTTTAGTTGTAAACATTGATTGAAATTTCGTAATTAAAATAAAATGTTTTTGATCAATAACATTGAGTTTACAACTGAGCAATTTCGAATTTAACGTTGCCATCCGCAATCTGGCAGTTGGCATTTAATCGACACTAATGTCATTTCAAAATTTCAAAAGCAAAGTTATCCGAGCGCTATTTTAGTGTCATTACCATAGTTCGAAACTAAGTTTAAACTGCTAAAGGTTTCGTATTTAAAAGGTCCATAAATTTAAGTCTTAATTCCATCTTTAACTATTACAGATAATGAATTAAAACTTGAACTTTGTGGGACAAGGATTAAAAAGATTTATTAGATTAAATCGATACAAAATATTTATAAATTCGTATAGCAGTGTAGCGTTTACGCACCTCGTTAACTTTCTTGACGTAGATGCGACAGACACACACAATATTTAATAGACATTGAATTGCAGAACACAAGCACTTCTGTGAAGCATACCATGTTCTTGTGTTCATTTTCATGGCAACTATTTCGTACCATAATGCTTAACATAAGAGCACTAATTAAAATATTTCTGTTAATTATTTCAAATGATTGACTTGCAATAATAATCAACACATCCAACCGGCAAAGTACTCCAAAGCACTGTCAAATAATAGACAAGTAGCAATTTCAGTTTTAAAACTAAAGTCCACATCCACATAAAACTTCGAGCAAAACTAAAAGCGCGCGGTTGACCAGTCCCCACTTGTTACCATCAACGGGACAAAGTCGATTTATCAGTGTCCTGCTCGCGGCGATTCCGACACACGACGCGGTTTGCCAGATAATAAAACAAAAGTACATCAATAACAGTTGTAGGTAAGTTTGCGCACGCCATTAAGTAAACGTTTTGTAAATGGTGTCGCAATTAAAAATTATACATTCAGTTATTAACGGCACAACGGAAGAGAGTCAAACCAAATGACTTTGTTAGAATCCATAAAAATATTGTAATAAATGCTTGCATAGTAAATTTGAATGTGACTTATTTTTTGCTTACGCATTGAATTTACTTTTTCAAATTTCATATTTGACCGTACAAGTAACGAAATACCTTTTTTATGTCAATAGCCGTCAAACGCGCAGACGCGCCACCTGATGGTAAGTGGTCGCCGCTGCCCATTAACATCAGCAAAACCAAAGGTATCACTGATGCGTTGTCGCCAGACCAGGAAATAGAGAACAAAGTAAAAAAGATACTAGTATTTATTATTATTTTTATTTTTATTACATTAGTATTTTTTTCTTTTTGTACGTAACCGTAAAATTACTTAAAATGGACCTAAAAACTAACTCAAATATTGTAAAAATACTTTAGAATATCAACAAACAAGTCGATAAAGACATTACGACAAATCTTTAAGTTTGGCAAAGTTACCCAATTTCAAACAAAGCCAGTAGTGCAAAAGATAAAACTTACCCAAACACATACCTACTTAAGCGCTTCAAATTTACTCGAAACACGAAGAAACAGAAATAAATCTCCAATAACAAAGGCAGAAGATAACGTATCTAACGCTGAACTTCCTTTCTATCTAGAAACTATAAATTTGCCATAGGAACCTATGAATTTTTCTTATACTGGTAAACTTTTTGTCGTAAATATTTTAAAGTAACTTTTTGGGCAAAATTGACATCGACTGTTGACGCTTCTGCGAAACTTTGCGATGGGCATCCCGACAAAATAACCATGTCCAAACTGAAGAGAACTTAAAATATAAAAGTTTAGACGTGAAGGATCCACCCCGCGCCACGGTGGGGCTGTTTCGTTTGTTTTATGGTGCATTTCTCGAGCGCTCTCCCAAGGGTATGAACAACCCTTTGTCATAGTTTTGGATTCGGAAATAGTCGCCTGACAAAGTTGATATCGGTTACATAGCCTCTCTGTTGTCCCATTATTATCTGTTCGATTTGTTGCGTTATCATGTTTTACTACAAGATTAGCATTTGCAATAAATTTTAAAATTGTGATAGTTACTGATTGCAATTTAATAGATAGATTTACGAGTTATCGCGAAATTTATTTTTTATATATTTGTGTCTGTATGATGTTTTGAGGTATTGTGAAATTTCTGTTTAATAGAAAAAGTATAATAATAAACACTATACATTATTTACCAATTTACACGTCTCATGAATCAAAGAAGTATTTTTGAACTTATACATACCATTGTAAAATATACAATATTTCCGTACTTGTGCTAGTAAACTTGTATTTATTGCGAGACCCTCTAGATACGGAAGTATTACGTCACGTGTTGGTGCGATGTTCCCGGACTGAGAACAGCTTGTCTTGCCAGGCCGTGTTGACCTTCTTGATCATTTATTATGATAGGATAAGAATGAGCGGGCAATTTTATTATATAGAATCTTGTACAGAAATAAAAGGCCTAATGGTTTTAGGCTTTGACCCAATTAATTGTATTTTACCCATTAAATAAACAAATATTAAAAAATATATCTCACATCGCAATTGATCCCAAAATTGGAAATGCACGGTAAATATTAAAATGGAAACGGCTTCAACGGTAAGAAATATGTTTGTAACAATTGAAAAATCGCTTAAGTGGATTTACATCCAGTAATATAATAAGAGATAAAAAGCGACCTTTTAAGAGTACAGATAAGCTGAATTTGGTTTTCATGTTTAATGAAGCTCCAATTAATGTCTATAATTAGATTAAAAGGAGTCCGAACATGTCTGCATGACATTGTAAGATCCGATGTAAATAATTAAATTAAAATATTAATTAAAGTAGTGTATTTGTTATCCTAAACGGATCGTTATTTTTTAAATTCTTACAAGAGTGTACATTTTCTCAACTCAAAAAACCATTCGTTTTAGATAGTTTAATTACAAAATTCCGATTTCAACAGTTAGGCATTGTATGTTGTAATGATAACAGAACTTTAAAAGTTGTCATATTCATCATCACAACACTTCAGTAATCCACCGATGGGCTCTGGTCACAATGTGTGTGATTAAGATCATAGTCATTCAGTAGAAAATTCTATGGTATACAGGCATTTTCCTTTACTCAATCATGTGATAATTAATTTTGAATCTCCAATTAATTTGAAATTTCGAGGTCCGTGCAAGATTCGAACTCGGGTACCGTGGGTTGGAGACTGACTTAAACCATTACGCTACAAATAAGTTTTGCAAGTAACCTGCTTTAGCGAAAGTGCATTTTTTATTCAATCGAAACCGAACTTTTGTTCATAGATATTAAAACGTTAGTCGCGCGTCGTTTACCCGTTCTATGTAATACCACTATATGACACCGTAATCCCATGTTCCGCATATTATGTCCCAATTATAATTTTATTTGGCAAGGGTAGTGGGACGCTTGTTATCCCGGTAAATAGCTTAGCAAGGGTAGGTTTGCTACGTAATTCAATTTGCTTGGGTTCTTACTGCTTTTTGTTGGGACCATTTTTACATAAGCCTAAAGGTTTTATGAAAGATATACCTAATCATTATGTTTGAAACGGCATCGGTAAATCATAATAATAAATGTTTTCTTTGTTTTATTATATACCCAAAAAAATCTTAATTTGTGTATCTCTTAATTCAAAATTTAAAAATTTTCAATTAGTACCTTATATATTTAAAAACTAATAAAGCGTAATAAGTATCAAAACTTATATGTAGTTCTTCAGATGGTGTCACAAGTATGTAACTATAAAATCACCAGAAAAGCACCAGAAATCTGTTAAAATTTAACTGGGAAATTAAGTTGCTAAAACCTTACGAAGGTTCAAATTAGAAATGTAACAAGCAATAATATATAACTTGATAATAGCTGTTTAGTTCATTCTACAATCCTCCCACGGGGACATCCAAACGATATCTCCAGTCCTTTACACAATTATCTCAAAGGAGACCTCAGTGTAATCTCAAAATCTTTTTATCGAAGACAGATTTTTTGTCACATCAGTGTACAATCTTGTTACGTTTTTCTTCATAGACTTGGTTGTCTATAATCTCTAAACTTCTTGGCAACTAACGCCAAAATAACGTCTTTAGCAAACACAGTTAACATCTAAATAATCCTCATTAATTTAAGATATTATTTTAACATTGTGAAGGTTTTCAGTGTAAATGCGTATGCTCTAGTTGTGGACGAAATCCAAAAATAATGATTATATATAAGTTTAAGCAAAATATTAAAACACAAACGATTTTTTAAATTGATAATAATATTTTATCGAACGGCAATATGTGATTTTTATTAATGTAAATAGCCGACAACGAGCAGACGAACCACGTGATACTAAGTGGACATCTTCGCCCATGGACCTCAGTGATACTAAAGGCATAACTGATGCGTTGTCAGCCAACAAATAAGAAGAAACAAAGAAAGAATTGAAGATTTATTAAAAATATAAATAATATTAAGACAATTTCAATGACAAACAGTATTGATTATGTGATGATATATATGGATTCATGATATACTTTTGGAAATCAGTAAAATTTATAAACATATAACATTTGGTATATAATACGATCTATTTTAACATACCGCATATGACTACAACATAGTTGAACTTAGCAATAAACATTTGGCATTATAACATTCCAAATTTAACCCCCAACAAATTTTACGACTGCCACCGCAGCGGATATTATTTTAAGTTACAGACAGACGAGGAACAAGTCCCTATACACCATTATTATTAACTTTATTTCTCGAGTAAAAGACGTGCAATCGAATGCTCCCGGGAGTTGCTCACACCCTGATACGCTGAATTATTTATATGCCAAGCCACCAGCAACTCGGCTGGACTTATGAATGTACACACTTTAGCACTTATAAGAGTTAATAAATTATAAGTAGTACACAATTGTGCCTGATGGCATCCTCTCACGAAATGCTACCACAATTCCCCGCGTTAATGCTTGAGTAATTTGTACAACTCACGGAAAGATGCTTAACGTTTAGTTTTTACAAGTTTTCATCATTGTACTTCAATCGTTTTTGTTAATTATTTCTTAAAGGTTTTTTGCACAAAGACGTAGTTAGGTCGTTAAGACACTGCTCATTATTATCGTTGCAAAATTTACTTTGTAGTAACAGGCTATCCATTAATGAAAGTCAAATCTAGCTTTAAAGAGCGGTATTTTATTAAAAGGTTAATTATTATATTATAGGTAGAAAACAGCCTCAAATACATTAACCAGTTATAAATACACATTATAGGAAAACATACCCTGGACTAGGGTTTCTTGTGTTCCGCGTAGCACCGACAATACGCAAATGAAAAAATCACAAAAATGCATTATCTACGAACAAACATTTACCTGTCAAAATGTTTGCCTTGCCAGAGTCGAATACGGGATCGCTTGCCCGCATATTTTTGTTTCTGCTGCGCATTAAATGTGCATAACATTAAAGCTAATAAAATGCATATTTACTTTAATAGTACACCAACATAAATACAAATATCGATAATTGAAAAACAAGAGTGTCGGAAGTATTGCTAAACAACAATTTCCTTCTTCATGCTTGTTCAACCAACATGGAAATATAATGAAGAAAAATTGACAGAACATAATTATTAAATTACGATAAAACATCTATGGTATGGACACATTTATTTCATGAATCGTGTAGAGGCGCAAAATGTCAAATAGGCAACTTAAACGTGGTGTCGGTTAACGTGGCAATATTTATTTAATTTTATTTATGTACTATCCACGGTTAATGCGGATATTAAAAATCCTTTTGGGATATTTGACAATAATCATATCACAAATAATTAGTCGTTTCTAAATAAAATTATGCAGCGTACCTACATACTTGTCGTAATGTTTACGACTCCTCTGCAGTCCTCATTCTACAATAATAACGCACAAATTTCGGTCAAAATTGAATAATTTATCAAACGTGCAGATATAATAACGGTTTTATAGACGATAAAGTATGAAATTATTATTTATATGTTAATGGCATCAATAAATCCGGCGTGTTATGCGATTGTGACGTCATAGATGTATTCCAGTCTCGGAATTGAATATCGCAGAGCTCTAAGGCTTATAATTTGGCGTTTAGAATGTTTACTGTTGTTACGATCCAGTGATAATTCTAGGGATAAATACATAGATATCTGATCTGATCTCTCTGACCGATTTCGGCCATGCGACCACTTCGACTCCTAGTCAAGGTGGCGCTGATGCAACCGGAGATGGCTTATGGAGCCGATTTTAGTAGCGAACTGTCGTGCACAGTGTAGGCACGTGAGTTCAGAATAAAAGAATCGCTTCGCCAATCTCGCCTCCGCCATGCGTGATACGTGACCGCAACACCGAAGCTGCCGACACATTAAATAGGCCTCAATGCCACAAACATTGGCTCGTCTC
This sequence comes from Megathymus violae, assembly GCA_003671415.1. Taxonomy (NCBI): domain Eukaryota; kingdom Metazoa; phylum Arthropoda; class Insecta; order Lepidoptera; family Hesperiidae; genus Megathymus; species Megathymus violae. The sequence goes on from PDGT01000043.1 coordinate 1,979,440, forward strand.
AGAACTTCGATATTACGTACCCGGTCGGACCCTCATATGTTCATGATGGCACGAAGGCATTTTAAGTGGAAACGATCCAGAGTTTGTATGTGGTGACGATACACACATCACGTCTCAGAACAGTAGAAAAGATTTGGCAGAACAATCTCCATATATACAGATATCTTAGTGGTCAGCTTCAAATCGTGCGGGCAGAAGACCTTGGAACGCAGCTTCCCAAATTCTGCAGCTACAGCACTGATTCTGCTGTTGATCTCAGCATCAAGGTCACACTTAGATGTTATAGTGCTCCCTAGGTAACGAAACTTATCAACCTATTTCAGCCCATCCACGTCAATCTTAATGGACAGTGTCTCGCGACCATGTAAAGACATCACGTCCGTCTTTCTGACACTGATCTTCAGACCAAACTTGCAGTATGTTAGGTTGTAAGTGGATATCAGCCGTCAGGCCGTCTAGGAATTCTCCTAAGCAAGTCATCGGCATACATGATCTCTGAAATCATCATATACGAGATTTTCGTGCGCGCCTTAAATCTGGCCAAGTTGAAAAGATTGCCATCTGTGCGGAAGCGAATGCGGACTCCCTGGAAAACTGTTAAGAGAACCTCTTTGACTACTACTGCAAAGTATAAAGCGAACAGTGTTGGTGCTAAAAGACAACCTCGTTTCACTCCACAGGTAACGAGAAAGAAATCTGACTGTTCGCCGTCTACACAGATGCAGCAACACCTATCGTCATACAGGAGTCTCAGAAGTCTCACAAACTTTTCCGTAAACCCTAGCTTCCCAAGCACCACCCAAAGTACTTCACGAGGCACACTATCGAACGCTTTCTCCGAGTCAACAAAGCAGAGATACAGCTTGAGGCCCTGCTCTCTGCTTTTCTCCTGCAGTTGACGCAATGAGAAAATCACTTCACATGTGTCTCGGTCAGGCCGAAAGTCAAATTATGTTTTAGACAAAATCTTTTCGGATGAATCCTTGAGGCGGTTTAAAAGTACTCTTGCAAGACTTTTCCAGGGCTCGAAAAAAGTGAGATACCGCGGTAAGAGTTGCAATCTGAGCGATCATCCTTGTTCTTGTAGAAAGACGTGACGTGAGATACTTTGAAAACATCCGGTACTCGCTCTTCCTGTCACATATGAACAAACATTGGGAGCTGTTTAACTCAAGGTTTACAACTCTTCATCGCCGTATTTAAGCAGCTCTCCCGATATCAGGTCAGTACCAACCATCCGCTTATTTTGCTGCTGTCTGATGGCAATACCTCGTCACGTGACAGCGGCTCATCCAGCTCAATGGCGATGGGGAGTTGAGGTATTAAGCTGATAGAGTGTAGATCAGCTGTTTACATTGATCAAAGTAATAAGATGTTCGGCTTTAGCACATCCTCCTTGCATGTCAAGAAGTGCATACCGTCCAAAGAGCTTATGGGCACTTTAGCTCTGCAGGGTGTACCAATTAGCTTACGTACCTCATAATAAAACGCCCCAAGCTGGTTTGTGTCATTGAGTTACTGCATTTGACAAGCTTTGTCCTGCCACCACTTGTCTTTTAAATGTCGAGACAGCCTACATAGTTTTAAGTCACTTTTTTTGACCACCGCAACACTTCCATTTTGCCTGCCATGCTGTTGCAATAGGTCAATACATATATATTGACCTATTGCAACAGAGTACTCTTGCTTACTTACTATATATATATATATATATATATATATTTCGGATATAGCATTGTAAGTAGTAAAACACGGTGTAGGTGCAATATACAATATTTCGTATAAAATTAAGTTAATTGATAATTATCTTATTGACTTCTTAGGTTGTAGTGGGTTGAAAAAGTCAAGTTGCGCATACCGCTTACGTGTTACAGCTCTCCGCTCAAATCACTCCTTAATAAAGTTGTTCGCCTCGCCACAGGCGAACCGGATGACATTTGCCCCGTTACAGCCACACGTCAATCGCATAACTCGTTATAAATTAACTAATGGCCTGCTTCACCTAAGTTCGGCTTGAAAAATTATTTACATAATACATACATAATGCCTTCGGCTATCAAGAATAATAGATCTTACAAGTGGTAAAATATTTATTCAAATAGATGCCGGTGTTAAAATTAAAAGATTAATCTCCGCATACACACAAACATCCGAAACTGTCACTCCCTCTTTATAATGTTACTAAATATAGATTTTTACTAATAACGTTGATTGAAGAGTTTTTGCTCATAACAATGTTATTATATTAAGTGTAAACTAAAAATAAAGTTTAAACTAATATATCAATCACTTATACATATCACAAATTTTATGTTAACACAATGGAAGGCATGAGGTAAAAGTTTAAATATATCTATTAAAACTTGTTAATTTTATTTTACTATTAGCAAATGCCCTCGCTTCGCTTCGGAAAAACTACCTCACGCTTAAAGACAGCATCTGCATTATTCTGGGGTTTTCTCGTTCTGTAAATTACAAATACATATAATAATTCATAACTTTTTAATTTATAGACGGATTTCAATAAAACAAACTTTAAGTTTTAAGTGATGCTTATTGCAATATATTAGTGAAAATAAGAACAAAATCGGTTAAGCCGTTTCTGAGATTAGCGGGAACAAAAATCCGGACAAATAGACAAAAATTCTAACAACTATTGTTTTGGGTTCTATTGCGTTAATAAAAGCCCGTAATAATGTTTTTTCTCATATATCGTTCATGAAGCGAAATAGATCAGCTACAATTTTATTATTAGTATAGATAATAAATAAATTACTCTTTAAAAGGATTGCCCTCCCGACAACTTGTGTCAATTGTAATTTTTCGATTCATTTGCTTCCTACGTGCTTTGGAGGGCACTTAAAATGTCTGTTTCTTATTGGTCAAGCGACAGTCGTTAAATTGAACCACAAAATCTTCGAATATTCTGACCACAAATACTCTCTATTGAGATGTAGCGGGATGTAAAGAGAAGCTTGAGGGTTGAAGCGATGTCCCTGCTACATACAGCTATTAACGCTTGCAGTCTATACACTGCATAATCAAATCGCACTTTCTAGACATTATTACACCTTGTGTCACAGCTTCTGTTGATTTGATTGGACGCACTGTTTAATTATAGTCTGCCGGTGTGCAATCTTGTGAATCTCGAGCAAATTACAAGGGTGATACTGATATATATAGGCCCGTAGAATAGAGAAGATTGTGTTGCAAATGACTTGAAGAGTAATGGGCGTAATAATGAACGAGGATAGGCTTAAGATACCAAATTACTAAAGGACGGTATACCGGCGAGGTTAATGATATGAGTATCTTTGTTTATTTGAATCAGTTAGTATGATAGTTTTACACACGTTTGTAAATATAGATATTGGTATGCCACAGGAAAGAATATATAATGAAATTTTGCGATAACGGATTTAATTTTTAAAACTAGCTTAACCCTATAAAAACCAAGGTCTTCTTCTTGGAATTTATTTATGTTAGTTAAATAATAAGCTAGAGGGGTTATTTCAACAACTTATACAAGAGCAAGTTTAATTACTTACTTATATTTTTGCTGAGTCCAAAGTAACTAAATAGTAACAATTAATTAAATTAACCCGTAAAAGTTTAATTTAAATAAGGAGAAAGTTTAGATAATTAAAAATCTTTGAAACAAGTAACTCTTGAATTTTTTGTTCGAATAAAAATATTCTTCCAAATACGAATAGTAAAAAGTAATTTCAACGTCTAAAATTATTATTCAGTTGTGAATATTCGTAGACTTCTAATGTATATTATTAATGTGATATCTTGGTATAAAATTCAAACTATATTACATTCTAACCCATCGTCGTAACCACCATGAGGGTAGCATAACATGAATACTACCTACGGCCCTTCTATTTTAAGGCTCACCTTCCGACCTTTGTGAACCATTGAGCGGCAGTAAGGACACTTCACCAGGCCATCAAGGAATCTGACCGCCATAACTGACAATCCGTCTGATAACGCCATTAAGTTGTAACCGACTTGAGGAGGCGCGAGAACATGTTTCACTGTAAACGACAAGAGAAATTTTTCGTTCTAAATGATATGCAATCAGCCAGAAACACTTTCGCGTGGCTTTGGAACATTCCGTGCGAACATACTGTGGTATGCCAAGTATTGTAGATTTGGACCCAATAGATAAGTTCCAAATATAGAAATTACTTAAATCTCTTCAGTCCTTTAGTGTTATACGTGTTAAGACAAACTGACGACAGATAGACGTACAGACAAAGAATTTGAAAAAATATGTAAAGGCTCTATGTACATAACTCTTAAGTTCACCTACGTTATTTTTTTTTTAATGTTTCTGAGATACTTATTAAAAATATTATAGCACACCATAATTTTTAATCGACTCTGAAAGTTCTGGGTGCATAAATAGGATAAAAATACTTTTGAGAACGTCGTTCAAATTATGCTCCACTATGGACAATGTAGTGAACGGTAGTATTAACCTTTACTTTCGCGAGTTGTTCACTTACCACTTATACGATTAATAATTTCATCTTGATTATATTTGTCCTAACGTTAAAGAAACTTTCTCTGTACTTTGTTAGCGATGAAAAATTTTTTTTCGCCAGCGGTTTACTCTCTGACTATAGGACATCTATCTATACCAAGGTTTTACTTATTCATCCTTCGATCGATAATGAATTCATGGGGCCCATGCCGCACCTCCATTAATAAGTAATGATTCGGTGTGACCTTTATCAAAGCATTCGACATTTGCCTGATAGACTCGTATGTTATGACATTTAGAGGCATCAATTTCAAATCTTATCATAATTTTATAAATTATACTCGCTCAACTTCTGACGAAGAACTTTTATTAATTTCAAATCTATAAGGTCACAGGAATTACACATATGAAATGGTATTTTACATAAATATTTCGATCCAAATACACGTGTCATGATCACAGCGCCACAGCAGTGACAGAGAAAAACTCTTGACAACTGACATTTGACAGACAGTAATGACATGAGCCACATCACGACGCGGGATACTAACGACATCTTTACGCAATGCTTCGACATTGTTTACCGGTATAAACGAACACATGACCTAATTTTAACTGATCTCATCTATTAAAAACTTAAGGATGTTTATGGAAATAATGCTACAGAATTAGAATTAAAATTGAATAGAATAAATAGGTTTTGAAAAAAAAGGACTTATAGACTCATTAATGCAATAAAGAGAGAGTGAGATTTTTAACTGTTTGTGTGTATACGGTGGTTAATATTCGGATGTTATTCCGGATGGACATAAGCTGTATACAAAAAACCGTTGCCTCGCTGTCTGTTTGCGGTAATATCAAAAAGTAAAATAAAATAACAATTCGGATTTTATTACTCTTTGTAAGCGTAAAAATCTAGTTTCCAAATTTGAAACGATGGTGAGTTATTAGTAACAGACATATTTATATTATTTATGTCACGAAATCATAAAAAGAATACATTTCCAATGAAATGGGTTTTATTTTCAATGAACTGAACAGGCAATCGAATCAAGTATATAAGTGATAGGCATGTACGTTCGACCTCAAAGTCCCAAAAACACTTTACCCATACAACGCAGGGTGCGGATATCAGTGATTAAAGTGAACCAAGCGCAGATACGAATCGCATCATCAGAGCCATTAACCAATAGATGAGCCGATTATCCGGTCCCAGGCAGAACCCAACCGGTTTTCAGAACAAGAATAGTTAATAGTATTTATGTAACTTGTAAAAGTAATAAAACATACATATTGTGGTACATGAGGGTTTACCACGACCGGTAATCGAACCCGGATGTTAATAGTTATGTATGTCTATTAAAAAAATTTAGTTTTGTTTGGAAATTGATGGCAACGGATTTGATTTAACAGAACGGTGTTCTTTCAAGGAATCGTATCCGAAAATTCGCAAAAATTTTTATCTTACTTTCTTCTCATTCCCTGGCTGACAACGCGTCATGATACCTTTGGTCTTGCTGATGTCTATGGACAACGGTAACCACTTATTATTAGGTGGCTCATCTGCTCGTTTGCCGGCTATTTACATTAAAAAAATCCAAGGCATTACCTTTGGCGAGAGAAAAATCCACTTCCTGTAGTAGTAAATTTGATGTGAAAATGAAACGTTTATTAGTTGGAAGTTGAGTTGAAAGTTACACCTGTATATATACACCTCCAATGTAGCAGTAGATCAACGTAAATAGGACACAAACACGTATCGAAATATCGGCGACATTAAACAATCGACGGGCCTATTAATCGGTCCGGGATTCGATCCCGGCCGGCCGTAATAGCTGCCTGTGGCAACGCGTATTAACTTTGTCATTATTCTCCCTCGTGGATTCATTATTGAATTTAATAGATGCGATAATAATCTTTGTGCCGACTATAAAGTTAATGGCGCGATAGAAACATCATTGAATAAAGGGAGGGTTCATATTAATGATATCAGCTACGCTTAATCGTTATTGAGTTTGTAGATACTAAAATAATAACTTACCACTCTCGTCCTGTAATATAATCTAAGCCTAACTGATTGCTTTTGCTTTGCTAGTTGATTTTATTGATATAAGTAAATGTGTTAAGTGGGTGAACGTTGAAAGTCTGAACAGCCATGACACTAGCAAACAAGCCAACAGTGAAAAATGATCAACACCGCTTATGACCATAACCAAAATGACGTCACCAAAGAGTTGCAAGCCAAAAGAGAAGAGAGGAACTAGCTTTCCGATTGACATAAAAACCGCAATCAAAAATATTTCACGTTTGATTTTGAAGGGGGAAACTAGTCAATCAGGTAAAGAATCCTTCTAACCGGGATTTGACGGGTTGGTGCAGAACCCTGGGAATTACAACAGAACTGACCAAGAGCCAAAATAAACAGGAAGTTTTCGACAAATGTTTTACCAAAAAAAAAACTGACTTCAATTCGAAGTGGATAAAGTTCTTAATTTCGTCTCCTATTTAATAATTACACAGTTGTGAGGTAAGACAAAAATAAAATACAAACGAGCTGGGAACCTCTTCCTTCCTTTAAGTCGGTTACAAACAGCAAATCATCAAATAAAAGACAATTTATCTAGACTGAAATTAGCACAAACAAAGATAAACATTGAATAATGGTTGTTCGGTGAAGGTGTCTGAGCAGTGACACCTAGATATGTCTACTGCGGATCCGGCAACCTGAGACGAACTGGAAGGGTCATCAAATTGGATATTAATATTCATAGCGAGGGCATTGAATAAACTGGTAGTTTAAAACGAACCTAGTTAGAGGTCGCGTAGTGTCGTGAATCTTTTTTACGTGATGCAACGTTGGAGAACCAGTTGCAGAGCTGCCCGGGTATACAGAGCTTTCGTTTCCACAGCCAACAACGTGTTGTGGTGCCAATGGTGTTATGGAACTCATGACAGGTTATATCGAGCTAAACTCAAATGGCGAATTGTTGTACTTCAGATACTATCAATATTTAAATTTATTAATCCACTTCTGGGTTTGTGTCTCGGCTTAAAATGAGACTTAAGATCTCCACTACGATGATCAAAGCGTTTTTAGATTTCACATATCTTTAAATATTAATAATTAGTGTACTGGTTGTTTAATTTTGTAAATTGGATAAGTTTCATAATACAAATTTGCAAACTTTTTCATTAGTTAATTCATTGTGTTTTCATTCACATATTCATTAAATAATTCTTACAATGTTGATGTTATAACAGATTCTAACAGAAATATAAAATGCTACACTATTTCAATGCGTATAATTGGGATGGTGTCTGTGCCAACCAAAAAGCCTTAAGCCACCTAAAGACTTCCTTTAAAAATTTGTTTAATGAGTTGTCATTGATTGGTCGAATCGAGATCGACATTACTGTACCTCGTAAACCACCGCATTAAAAGGCTCACAAAAGTTTAATCTTAGTTCAATTTTAACTGACAGTCACCAATAGTATTCTTAACCGCGTTCGGTGTAACTTGACTTTGTCGGTTATTTATGATTGATGCACTTATTTTTAAACTACTATTATTACCTACGACAACTACTACACTGCCCTTCAAAACGGTGATAGAAGCAAAAAATTACTAGCATGATTTGAGGTGTAAAATCCAATACAACGTTCCCTGATTGTCGTGCAAACTGCTGAACAAAGGAGGCGTTGGCGCCAGAATTCTGTATTATTTGTGTAGGAGAGCCTATGACAAACCGATTCCTCTTGGCCTTCAAAGTGTTAGTGACGCCGGGCGGATGTACATGGGTGGCGGGGAACACATTATCAGGTGGCTGGTCCACTCGTATATCGGTTATTTTTTATATATTTTTACCAACATAGCTGGATATGCAAATATACACACACACCGTACATCTAACCGAGATAAATATTTTAATACCGTCAAAATACCTCTTCTTAGAAGAACATCTTAAAGCTTTATCTATCATTCAAGTTTAATGAAAACATTTTATTTTAATTCTCCTTTATAATTTTAAATTTAAAAGTAATAGTTACAAAAAGAGGCTAATCAAGGGATTATCCAGAAATAAGCCGGGTTTTAAGCTATGCCTCTTTCAGTATCACTAATCCGTGTCGGCAAGGTGAGCGCATGCGGCCGAGCCGTAAATTAGTCGCCCGGGACAGGCGCATCCGGGCCCGAACTTGTCTCCTTGCCGGGAACGGTATTACTGTGCGAAACTATGACAGTTATGCTAAAGCAAGGTACGGCTCGTCTAGGAAATGTAGGTAGCACAAATCCAACTTAAGCCAATTAAACTTGATGTATGGTCAAATGTATGTCCTAATGAAAAAGTTTTTAAATTCAAGCAGTAGGAGAGTCGAATCCTTGTTATCCCTATTCATAAATTATTCTGGATCAGCGATCCAAAGTGATACTTAGACTCTGATACACGAAGTAATTATAGGTCTCATTCCTGGACTCCTTCACGCCAATTCGCGATGTCAGATCTTCCTCGGCTTTGTTCACTCGACGATATTTTGAATCAAACTGACCTTCAAACTTTCGATATATTGTTTTGTAATTACACAGCACAAATAATTATTGTGCAAAATCATTTTCATACAATTTTTGTAACCTATCTATCTAAGAACCAGAAAAACATTTACTTATTACAGGAAAAAATATCATTTTTGATTAGTAAATTGCACAAATGCCAATCTAGGGTGAATCCCTAGTTAAAATGAAATATACGTCGCTTCGGTTAAAGAAAACGGAACCGTAGTTACAACATATCAGAATACTCAATAATTTTCCCATATGTTACATACGATATGATGAAGTCTCCCATCCACAATTAATTATTATGATGAATCATACTCTTCGCCCATTTTATTCTGAAATGAGATCTAACTCCACTGTGGGACAGTAATAATTTGTGATGAAAAAATGAATAATATGATGAAACGAATGAACAATATGATGAAACGAATGAATAATATGGTGAAACGAATGAATAATATAAAAGTTGTTCACGAACTGTCGGACGTTTCATGTTTTCATGGACGGACGCTTTCATGTCAATTATGATTATTAAATGATGTCCATCCAATCGCGTGTTCCGGACGGTCGTGTACATCTGGCAGTAGTAGATTGGTAGGAAACAACTATTTCAACAGTTAACCGGCCATTACTGCGGTTTTGTATGACAGGTCCGAACCGAATCATTCATTTCACCGTGAATGTCAAGTGGAATATGTGAGAATACTTGGAGCGCGGAATCGTTGAGTTAATAAGGCAGGCTGGAGTTTATTATTTTTTGTTAGAAGAGTATTTCTATTGAATTAAATTTAAAGTACCGTTCAGAATTTATTCATAAAATTTGTATTGAACTATTTTAAAACTAGTATCGTGTTACATTGGAGAATGGTGAGATGTCACCTTAGTGTCACTATGGCAAAATCCCTCAAAAGTAAGTTAACTTTCTTAATAGATAGCAGTGTCTAAATTAATTAATTAAAAATTAAAAATTAATGACTGCTATCACACCTGACCACGATCTTGATCAGAGCATTGGAAGAGCGTATTGATAAGGCGGTCGGTTGTGTTTAGGTGTAAAAGCTAAATGTATGTTAATTAAGTTTTCCACAGGCCACATCCGATACCCTCCCTAGCTTCTTTGCAAATGTTGTCATGAAGCAATACATTAAAAAGGCTCGCAAATTTCAGTTACAATTGAATGTTTTGGCATTTGAATATTTGAAATATTTGACTTCAATTGAAAGAAATCCAGTGAGATGTTGTGGTCAGTCGACGCCAGTAAAACTGCATCTTTGGCCACAAATTTTTCTAAAAGATCTTTTCGTACCCCGTCTGTGGTTGTAGATATAAAACAATTTTCGATTAAAATTACTTTTAGGTAGCTTGTAGACTGGAGTGAAAATTTCAATGTTCGGTTGATTCTATTAATTAACGATGCCGAGCTCGCTCCATCGCACAACTTTGAATAGCCAATTACATTGATAATTGGAGGTCGCAGGTACCTCGAGACAAAGACGAATGGTCGCGGCGCGAGAGAACCGAGCACGTGTCAACTGCAGAATGCAGTTTGCGGAACGATGGAATTGATTAATTCAGTTATTCATCAAGTTTGAAGAGATTCTACGGTAAAACGTCGCACCTTAAACTTCCATGTTCGCGTAGTATAGCTACGAATGCGCTTGGTCGTTGTTAGTCTTATGTTCTCAATAGGTATGTAGGAAGCTCTTAATCATTGCTGGCTTTCTGACACTGCTACCAAAATATGTATAAAACAATTCATGGTTAATGCTAGAAGAAAGGCAGCTAGTAGAAAACCGTTAAAATTCCCTACCATAAGATACGAGTAGCATCGGGTTAAACTAATTACAAAGTCAGGCAAGGCCAATAGGTGGGACCGGTCATCGCAGTCTCATTCGTTGAGCATCACGAGCTGGACAAGACAAGACGACTTGGATTCAAAGACGCGTGGAACCCTTTATACCATATTACTTTGTTTCATGTCCATTTTTGAGTCATAAACTCCTGATATGTACAAAATTTCAATTTTTTCTGCCCAGACACGAGATATCCTTTAAGACTTGTGATTTTTCATCGGAATTGGAATCATACGGAATCCGAGTAATAATAAAATATTCTGGTACTGGCACCAGAGCAGAGAGCCTAGTATTTTGAAAGTCAACTGACTTTCTAGAAGTCTTCCATTCAGTTAAAGTTTCAAATCGTAAAAATTTTATTTTAAATTTTTACATTCTTTGAAAATAAATACCACTTGTCCACGCGATGGAAATCATTGCGATGATATTTCTAAATCATATTTTCAAAGATGTCTGAATTGAAGTCTGAGAAACAGAGATAGCATACAGTTTTGAACATAACAAACACCTCGCCCGGTTCAAATCCCACACCTCTTATTCTTAAAAATTATATATATGTGACAAATGAATTACGAGTTTTATAAACAAAAACATTCGAAGGAAACCTGAGCATCTAATAGTTCTCTATAATTTTCTCACAAATATTATGCAGTTCTCCAATCCCCACTTAAATAGCGCGGTGTATATGGCCTTTAATTCTCTAGTTGTAGAAAGAGACCTTATCCAACAATCAATCAATTATTAGTTAAGATGTGTGAAGTCATACTCCGCCACAGCCTACGCACTCCGCCACCTAACGTCAAGCCATCGTCACACTCTACTGCATCACCGCGTTCACTGTTATACAATCATAAAAATCATTTGTAAGTTTTATGTAACTTTTTTATAATATTTAATCGTGCAAACCTTAAAGCGTATTGTAAGGGAATATCATGAATTAGCCTCACCACAAGATATTCAGTATGTGCACACCTTAGTATCATCAAAATAGTGTATCTTTAATTCTCTCTTTTTTATAATGTTCACTAATTAAATGTTCTCTACTTTCTATATATAAGTATAAATTTTAAACAGAATTATCAAATATTTCACACTGCTTGATACATTAGTCTCTTTTAGCCTCACCTCGTAGCTCACGTAACATTATAAATTGGCATCACAAAGTATTAACAGGGTTTATCAAGCATCGTATTTAATTAATGCGCGTTTAATCCTATCGAATTGCACAGAATCATGGCCCCATGATATTGCTGTAAAATCTATGCAAAACTGATTAAAGTCCGCCCAAAATAGGATGCAATATAAGTTTGCTGTAACTCAATTTAACATGGTATTGTTAATACAAGTCATATCATCAGTCTCCTGTGAAAATTATTGAAAATCCATGATAAGCAATTTTTAAATTTTTATCAGCAGTTACTGCTTTTTTATTTTTACATATATAATGCACCAACTTTGGTCAAAAAAAACATACTAACATTACAAGGTGCTTTTATAGCAAGACTTATAATTGATTTTATCATGTAACTTTTTAGGTTATTTCTGTTTTGCCAATTACATACAAATTCAGACTTTTACTTACGGCGTACGTGCACTTCCCCATATAACTAAACTTGTTTCTAAGATCCTGTTTCTAACCATTCATAATATCACGATAATATTAATACCATAGACAATTTTGCTTAAATGCGTCCGCCAAAGTTGGCGCCATTAAGGCAAACACACCTCCGTCTGGGAACAAGATGGCTTCAAAGTTAATGAAATTGGCGCTGCACCTCACCTCACTCACGTGACCCCAAATTGAGTCCCGGCTAACTGACCGAAACCACTCTCTCGAAATTTACTGCATCTACTGGGAGAGACACTGGGTCTCAGAGCATGTCAATTAGAACAAAAGTTACGTAGTCATCTTGAAGTATTTAATGTCGATATCAACTCAGCAAATATTTCTAGTTAGGAAAAATCACCGCAATGTGTACTAAGGAACACTGGCTTGAGAAAAATTGTTATTTTTTTCTTCAAGCAAATTCGGTTCGAATAAAATAAGTATCAGTGATTAAAATCCAGTGTTTTTAGTCGAAAAGAATAACGTATAGTATTTTGAAATGCTTTTCCTATTTAGTACAGGTTATTTTAGTTTATAAAATTTTATTTTATTTAACAGAACTTTTTGTGTTCATACAAATTATGTTGTAGCTTTTTAAAATTTACCATTAATTAATTTGAATAACCCATACTACATAGTAGTAAGTTACAAATGTCCTAAAATAGTGGTAACTCATGACCATGTGCTCATTTATCATCTATTATCATAAAAACTCACTGCTGTCGATCTTCAGTCCAGTCTTCTGCTTCAATCAATTAAAAACGAGACAGTACATCATACCTCAGCGTCTTTTTTATATATTTTTAAGTGTCGCTGCCTCCGACGCCCTTGTTAACAAACCGACGCCCGCCGAGTATGGATCCTTTTGTCGAGAACATCTCACTGGTACGACGCTTTATGCTTCGTCATTCGTTATGAGTACCTTGAAGGATAGGAATAGCTTGCCCAGGTCGGTATTCCCGTCCAATTATAATTTGGATGATTTCGAATCAAAGACAAATAGTAAAGCATTGGCTTCAAGTCATTAGCGGTCCACTGCACTGGAATCTCCTCGTAATTAGGATGGTCTAAATTATCGACAGTTTTTACAGCGAAAAATTAAAGAAATAGGTGCAGTCACGGTATCCTATTAGTATATGCATAGTAATTTAGTATGTACATATATGAAAAAATTCAATATGTTCAAGCAAAAAAGTGATACACTGAATCTTGAAACAAGGAATAGGCATAATCTGGCTAAGTCTTCATTTCACCTTCAAAAGATTCAGCGTTCTTTTATGGGGCTCGGTATTCTTTTTACAATATCGTTCCAAAGTTGATACGTGATTTACCTATTGGAACTTTAAGTAACGTGTTAAAACACAGCTTGTAAGGAAAATATATAATCATATAAATGAATATATACAAGAACACCTGGAAATGACCATGCCACAACCGATTCCATACAGGTTAAAACTTTGTAATTGTCACATGTTGTTTTAAAATATATGCTGAGGAGTTTCATTCTCTGTTTCTTCTCCGTAATGGTTAAGTACACTTCCGAAAGGTTAGTAAAGGCTAAACATGACGTATATAAGTGTATTTACAAAATACCTAAATCATTAAAAGCTTAGAAAGCTTTGAATTTGAACTTGAAACATACTCCACCTCGCTGCTTCAATACGTATTGTAGAGGCATTTGTGAAAAAATGTAAGAAATTCTTATGCCACCCAAAGGCCTTCAACGTGGTTTTAGGCTAGCTCATCGATATTTCATAGTGACATCTTATGATATTGCCCGAACCCGTTGGCTGAACTACTAAGATACTTTGCCACTAGCAGTCATAATTCCCACAATTGCTTAACCCAATCCATAGCCTATAATCGAAACAATCTGTCGGGTTACGAGTGCTTTCTCATTGTCAAAAACCTCTTGACTATCAACATTTTATCCACTGAATGATATGTTTTTAACAAATGCAATTATAACAAAATCAATATTTATCATTACATTTTCGAAGATTGTTTAAAACGCCTAATGTTGCATGGAGTTCATCAATAATATCACGACCCTCATAAATTTACGTTAGCACTGATACCTTACCTATAAACAATATGTTGCTGTGATTGATCGAAGGCGGGCGGAAGCGCGGAGATTGAATGGACTTTATCGAATCAGGTGGTTTGAGCAGATCCATCAACGGGAAAACTCGGATTATTGATATGGTCCGTCTCGTGTGTACTGTGATAGTTAAAACCGTTGTTAGAAATTCAGGATTTGTATATTTTTAGTACTTTATTTTGTGCAAGACAATGCATACGAGTGTGAAATATCTTGGCATCTAAATACATTGATAATTCACTAAACTGGAGTACTCAAATAAGTGAATGACAGACGTCATTCTATCACTGTCACGATACCATTCTTCAACCCTCTCAAAAATTTTCTTTCGATTGAGACCAAAATCCATCTAGTACATGCTCTTATTTTTCCGATCATCGATGGTGCTCCTTAGATGTCAATGAGACCCTACTTTCCAAGCTGAATCGTCTCATAAACAATGGTGAACGTTTTGTTTTCTGCCTTCGTTAATTTGAACTTGTTTCTTCGTATCGATCCAAGCTTAAATGGCTTATAAAAATATAAGGAAACATTATTGTTATTTTCATTTACGTAGTTGGCGCCACTGTTACTAATAATAATTTCACATGACTTGTATGGCAATTATGAAGGTAATTTGAACTACAAATAGTACTTCTGAATCATCAATTATTTTTGTTTTCTAACGCCTCTTTTTCAAACTTCAATTATCATTATTCAAATCAATCCACTTCCATTTGCTAACTTCCCGTTTTAGCATACATTCCTTCAAATCTTACTTTGGCTTAAACATTGAACGTTACAATTGCTTAATTACAATTACAATAGTCATACAAATGTCGGTGCATTGTATCACGTTTTATTGGATTGAATTACATTCATAAAGTATTAATAGCTAATATGCCATTATGTTTAACATTAGTTTTCACGTATCACTCAGTGTCCAGGACTAATTGGCCCGACTTGGATCTCACTTCTAATTTTTTAAAGTTATGTATGAATTACAAATTAATTCAAATTAATTAACAAATTAATCACTTGCTTCGATGAAGGATTATGTCGTGGAGTGTCGTGTCATTCTAAGTAAAGACAAGAGGAAAGTGGGACAGTTGTTGATTGGGATGAAATTATATAAATCCCCTGAATTATGGCTGTTCTTATATTCTCAGGTCACTATTACTGACAAAAAAGACTGACTCGGTGGTCCGGACAGATAACGGCGGCACTATTTCCTCTGGACGGCCTGTCGCTTAGCTCGCTCGCTTCGCATACGCAATAACTCACGCACATTCGTCCCATTCACACTAAACAAGAGTCTAATCATAATTCTCCGAATCTGGCCGGCAGCACACTGCATCTACGTCCAACATTATTACCAACTTCGCAGTGAAATTATCTCAATTTAGCCGGTCATTAGTGGAGTCGCGCGGGAGAGATATCCGGCTGGCCGGGTATAAATCTGAATTTAATGACCGCCCGCCAACGGTTCTAATATTGCCGTACAATGTTTCGGAACACGTACGAACGTGTGCTGTTGTCCCCGGGGCGGAACGTTTGGTCTCTTCGCAGTTTTGCCCGTTACGTTTTCGGTTCGTGATATTCGATGCGGTGTTTCCATTTGTTATATATTTATTAACTATAAAATCTGTTTCGTGAACTGTAGAATACATCTTTTACCCAGGTATACCTACACAGAATAAGCGTTTCGGAGTACATTCTATGTCTTATCAATGAACATAAAAGAAAATTAGATTTTCTGTCACTAAACACACATTGCTACACATAGCCTTATTCTATTAATGTTATAGATCAACTTCATCTACCGCTCAAGTCATAGCTCTTCCATGGCTGGATTTAAATGTCCTCTCATAATGTAAAGTTAACGATTTACCGCGTTGACCAAGTGAAATTGGCCTTTACACATTATAGAAACTTATGGAGCCCAGGTATGCAATTTTTCCTACAATTAAGAAAGTGATTATTGTTATTATTGTCTTTCATATATTTAAACACCCAGTACCATTGCCATTATTATATTCGACAAGGCAAATTCAAAAATGATAACAAAAAATTACAATATTACCCAATTGGGGCATGTATTGGTTTCCTTGCTACAATGACTGTAATTTGTCGTAACGTATAATTGAGAACGGGTCCCTTAAAGTTGCAATCGACATAATTACAAAGTTCCAGTTTATTTTATTCTAGTTCGACTTACATGTCTTTATTGTTTCTTTTTAAAAATATAACAATGAAATAAACCCATATATAAAAAATATATTTTAACATCGTAGTAGTGATTTCTATGTCAATTTTCTTAAGATAGTCACGAAATTTGATATGCAATGTGATTTTACATCTCTAATATTGCACCGACATTAATTATCAATTACTCGAGTGAAGGAAAACATCGTGAGAATATTTACGCACTTGACAGCTCTTCGCAATGTTTACAAAGGTGTGTGATGTCTGCCAATTGGAGCAGTTTTGGGCTGTGATGAATACCGTAGTGACATTTTTGAAGTAGGTTTTAAATATATTTCTTGTTATTTTATTGATTGTAAACTGGCGATCTTTTGATGTAAGAATTAAATCCAAGTCGCGTCAAATCAAAACGTAACACGTGAACAATATTGGAATGGAACTGAATATACATTTGTAGCAAACTCAGATCTCCAACACAAAGACAGCCTGATTAATACGTAACTCGAGTTACCGAACATATGTAAGGGTACACTAGCCGCGGCATGACCGTCATTCGACACGGCATTTATCATTCACGGACCGCGCACCCGCGCTCGTCAACCAGATATAAATCTCATCAGGCCTTACCTGTTCCGAAACTAACTTTGCATCGAATCAACTGATTCTGTGCTTTTCCTAAATCAAGAGTCAAATTGAAATTTTCGTAGAACAATGATTCATTCATATTTAGGGTTAAAAGGTCGTACAACTTTTGCATTTTATTCAATGGGGTAACAAATCGCACAATACAAATATGGCGCTTCGAGATAAGTTATTAAAACAGTATATTACCCCTAATTCTAGAAGTTTTTAAGTTTTTCTAGAAGATTCTTAGTTTGACGTTTAATTGGAACAGAGAATCAGGTACATTTTTGTTATTTGACTTAATGAAATTCGAAACTGTTTGTATCTTTTATCTAAAGACGTTAAGAACACTCAAACATTACTATAACTTGGTATTCAGATTTTTTAGAATACACAAGTCTTTTGTCACCTAGACGATGTAACATTTTGGTTAGAATTAATGAAATTCAAAACCATCAAAATATGTAGAAAGAACGTTATTGACAAATCGGTCACTTTGTCACTGCACAAATTTTGATCTTTTCTAATTTAATCTTCCCTTAAAATATGTAACTTGTCCGAGCGTCCTCTGCGTTTATCACAATCACAAATGTCGATATAGAAATAAGCGGAGCAGTAACATTATATGAGATACGTATTTCTGGCTGTCGATAACAGAACTACCGATGGGATTTAATATATTCATCATTCATGTACAGCGCTCTCAGTGAACCACTAACTAACTATAACCCTTATCAGATTATGTAAACTTTGCTCAAGTCGAGCGGCTTCAACTGTTTCAAACATGTTTCAAACATACGGATCTAGTCAGCTGAAAGTGATTTTATATGATTATCATAATTTATATTTCCTATAATCCTTTTAACAAACTCACACCTTTATTTGTATTTAAATGACACTGCACTTTAAAATATTTTGGGAGTCTTTAGGTTAGTCTCGCTGTGACCCCGGTATATGTAATTCGATCGAAATATCGGTAATACGCAAAAATCTTATCTATTACAAGTAAGATTCGAGATTATATAAATTTAAAAACATATCGCACCATCTTTTTCAGATCTTTCTAATCGTCCTGCTTTTCACGCTCAAACTGAAACTCTAATTTATCTATATATACATCAAAAACCATGAACAGGATATACATATCTCTTCTGCTGCCATTTCGAAAAAATTGTTTTATTATGTAGCGGGTACTCACGATACGTTTTATTTGTTGCCAATATTTCGACCCAGTTGCATGGATCGTGGTCACGGCGAAACTGCGGCGACGGGGAGAAACTGAATCGAAATATTGGCAAGAAATAAAAACGTATCGTGAGTACCTGCTACATAATAAAATGTATAAATTCCACGTTGACATTAGTTTAAAAAAATTGTTTATTATGGAGAAGAAATGGTGAAAGAAACAAACTCTTCAGAAAGTCTTTTCAGAATTGAGTAAATAAATAAATAATAGTATAAATAGATTGTACAAATATAAATATTTTTTATTTGTACACCAAAGTAAATTACCAATAGTGGTTTAAAAATTATATCAAGTATATAAAAGGCGACCTTATTATTATTGTATACAAATACGAAGATATCCACCACTACTTCCTTAGCCACCCTTACTCCCATCGCTATCCATCCCTTACCTAATTTGTATTTATCACTATTCCTCACTAAATACAACTATTCACTGATATCCACTACTTTTCAAAATCCAAATCAGTACCTTTCCAAATTTGAATCTAAATTCTCACAAAATAGACTTTCTTTTAATTTAAAGGTAGAACTCCTACCACGAAGTCATAACAGAATGCGTGCCATGAAAAATTGCCCTAAATGCCACCATATGTATTTGAGCTCTCATCAAAGCACTCCTACTTCAATAGCATCGATTGTTATCGACAAACTTAACCAACATCTAACGCACTCGGAATTGATGATCGATAGTTGCAAAACTTTGGCAGCGTTTCCATATTTCGAATGGCATTAATTAGTTTGTAACATAAAACAAACGTTTTCTCAGTCATGATTTACATTAATGATTTTTGGAACACAGTTACCATATTTATTTATTTAGTTATTTATTTATTTGTTACAAAGCATACGTTAACAAGAGCTGGTATTAATATATACAAGTCCCAGTACACTAGCCAAACTATGGCATACAAATGTTTATAAATTATACATACATCATATCAAAGTATACAATTCAAATAATTATCTACTTGTAAAAGTGATGGAGACTTAACTACGTTTAAAAAAAATAAAAATAAAAAATAGACAAACAATACATGCTGAGGCGAGAGAGAAGAAGTTTTAAGTTTTTTAAGTCCACTGTCGGACAAAGGCCTGCCGTAACTTGCACCATATTTAACGGTCCTGTGCCTTCTGAATTCAACAGATATTTCGAAACTCGCCTATATGTATTTGTCTCAGAAATACTTCTCCAGGCAAGCTGAGTCAAAACCGACAAAGCTAGGAATACGATCCACCTTATGTTAAACCTCGTCTAAGGCCTTTGGGATTGTAAAAGAAATTTAATCGATTTGGTTGATCAACGAACACTATGATACCATACTGGAATCCGCTGGAGTAGCGTGGTCCGCACCGAGTCTTCTCAGTCTTGAGGCTCTGAGCCGTTGATTTTTCATGGCAAAATATACATAATAGTTCCTGAACAAAACTTTTTGGGAACAATCAAAATTTCATTAATCCTATCGCATAATAAATTACCTCGAGCATTCCAGAATTTTCAAATGAGTTCCCGACATCGCAGTGAACTTTTATCTCGCGTTATTATACGACTCCGCGTAAATTCATATTTTTCATTTCATCCTTTTTGTTTCGGTATATTTGTAACGATCATCCCGGTTATACGAGTTTTATCTGGACAAATCCGTATAACTGGATCAGCATCTTTTTAATAAACATAAAAATTCATCGAAACGCCCGTACCTCTGGCTCGATGTCGTTCGCGTAAATCGAATATTATTAAAACTTATTTTTACGCGCAGTGAGCTGCAAACGGTTAGTGCATGTCCAATCGACGCGATTTGCGATTTTACCCTACGTCATCACTGTATCATTTCGGACTTAAGTACAGTAATTTTTGAAATATCATTAGGTTTTTCCATGATAATATAATCGGTATGATATATTGTATTTCATTAATTTACAAACTATATAAACTGTAATTAGATTGCTACAAAAAAAAAGTAGTGCCTATCAAACGAAAAGATCCACAATCTAATCCAAACCTGGCTATGTATTAGCTGTTAATTTGATATTTATATCTAATAGTTTTTATAATATTTTAAAACAACAAACAGTTCCGCATAGAAACGTAAAGCTAATAAAAACACGTGTCCCCAGTTTCATATTGATTGATGTTCTAATGCATAAAACTTTTGTAACTTTTTTACTTTTTATTCTCGAACTCCGCGTTGCTGTCACAAACCAATCCGATGAATGTTTTATTAAGAGCGAGAAATCGAATAACAGGTTTTCATAGCGACTATAAATGGAAATATTTATTTAGTGTAGTGTCGGTGAAATACTCGTTGATACAGGTAGATACAACTTTTGAGCGTTTACACAAGTTGACCGATCAACACACGGTGTATATTTATCAATCAAGACTCACTTCACTCCATGTAGTAACTTAGAAACGTTGAAGTACCTAATCAAAGTGGAATATTACAATTTGATACATACATTTTAACATAACTCAAATTAGTATAATTCTATTTATATTTTATTGTATTAATAGGTATTTACTTGATAATAATTATAAATTCAGCTCAACGTGACGTTTCAGTTTTGAAATATTGGCAACATACGAAACCATATTAATACTTCATAATACAGAACGAAGTGTCTACCTCACATCTGTAAGCGAAAAAAGCATGGTTTTCATTCGAATAAAACGCCTAATAAATATGAAACACGATATTTTAGAGGACGATGATTTTGTGCGAACATGAAGATCATATTTCTCGAAGCGAAAGAAGGAAATTTTACCGGTAAATAAGTAAAAAAGAAGCGATAGCAGTGTATTGTTTTAAAAATTATCCTTTCGCTCAGGTAACCTCAATTTGGACCGATTTCCGTGGATAAAATACAATAACGCGAATAAATCTGTGTGTAATTTATTATTATTATTATTTATTATTATTAGTTGTCCATAATATATGCAAAGATATAGTGGGACAACTCGCTCTTAGCCAGCGTGGTGAACTTGTGTTTTAACTCCTGTTATCATGACGCCAATCAAACAAAAGGATAGTCAGGAATTGTGAAGGAGTAAATATACATTTCAAATACCCTTTTTTAAGTCATTACGGGGATAAACGCGCAACTTCGGATCGTGTGATCGTACATAATGCTAATTACGTTTGGTATAATACTAATTGATTGTCATTCACTAATATGTAATTATACACGCAATTCAGTAAATATTATTCACCTGATTTAACACTAATTGATTCATGTCAATTATTATTAAATCCAATTATATCATCGTGACAGCGACCAATAACATCAAAGTTCATAACAACCGAAACATACTTTAATATATATATATATATATTTAGAAAACTTAATATAGTTAATTGATCACTAACTACTCAGACAAGCTGTTATGTACTTTTTATTTTATGAGAGCTGTAACGTAAATTTTTGCACTACGAGTTTAGGTCCAAAGAGCCCCAACTCCTGTTGAAGTACGCACCACTGTTTGAATAAAAATCACGTTTGTGACGTGACCATCTGCTTGCGCAAAGTTTTTTTTTAATATATCATATCTCGACATAATAGATTAACAAAATTAAAAACAAAAACGGGCAGAATAGTTATTATCCATTTCCATAGACAGACTGTCCAATGTTAGATAATATGTTGCCTAATATCCATGTATGTATTTTGCCTAGTAACACACGATATTAGTCAGCAACAAAGGTATTACTAGAAAACACTATATTTAACGAGATTCACACTACATCCCTAGGGCTAAACTATGAGCAAAACATCATTTATTTTCGTTGCGTAAGTAAAGAATTATGTATATATTTTATCTGTGAAAATGTTCCGAATTATCGCCGCCAGTATTTTTAAGCACTGAGTTACCTCCCTGTATATTGCAATTTTTTTAATCACATCTTTGACAGTACCGAAAAAATGTACATAACTTGTATCTTTTATAAATATCCTGATTTTATACTAAGCTTATGTCAAATATACACTTTTAAATAGGTACGAAAACGACATACCCCTAGTGTAATATTTTTGGAGATGTATTTATAGTGTATCGTTAATATTCAATTTGACCTTAGTTTTTTTACAATCCAATTTTATTCCAAAAACAATGTGTAAAGGCCCAAATTACCGGTTTATTATTAGGAATATTTTTAAATTATCGATATATGTACAATAATATTGAAGTTTAAAAAGTGAACGCATTTTATATTAAACGGTCATAGACAATTGACGCTTATCCGTTCAATACAAAATGTTTGCGGCGACAATAAAGGACATTAGCGTTTGAATTGAGAATGAATGAAATGTAATTCAAACAGAACTCATTCGCGGGCCCAATGAGTTATAAGTGGAGTAAGCGTGTGTAGCTTATTTTTGTGTTGCAGGGGGCGCGGCCCGGCGGCGCGCGTAGCCGAACCAGGTAGCGTTTGTTGTGCGTGCCCTAGGCCTGATCACTGTGTCGATAGCGCGGGTGAGAACGTTCCACGTCGAATCTACCGGAGCTCGTTTTGTGTTCACTCTGTTTTATCAATACCCCATGTTTTTGTTGTTGTATTTTTTTTTTTCGTTGAGGTAACTTTTAAGTGTAACCCCGTTTAAAATGTATTTATACGAATTAAAATAAAATTTTAAATTTAAATACCTTTACGTGCTTGTATTTTGTCCTATCTAATTTATTAATTGCATAAACAAAAAATTAACTTTTGCAAATATTAAAGAACATAACGCTGAACAATTAAGACGTTTTTATATTATTTGATTCTACGGAGAATTATCTTGGCGCCTGTACGTTTTATCATAATGGCGGCAGGCGGATTCAATTTTAAGAACATTAATATAATTAATTAGTCGCGTCCGGCTACTTGAATAAAGTTTGTCGAGAAATTCAGAATTTCCTCTTTTTATACGTAATTTTTTTATCTTTTCCCTTTCACTATGTACCTATATGTAGTTTAGTTCCCAGTGCGAGTAGTAAGCGTTGATATTAATTTCCTTAATTTCTTATTTTCTAATATGTTGAAATACAAATAGTTAAGCCGAGTTTAGTCAGAGAGTTTACTTGATCAAAGTACTGTTGTCCTTTCTACTTTGCCTGCTAACACGTAGTCAGAATTTCGAAAAGCAGCAACTTATTATATTTTTAACGTCATCCTACTGACTTAATTTTAAAGTATCATTCATAGAAATAGGAAAAAGTTTCACTTAAACCTTTTACATGCACTAATAATTTTTAATGTTACGTATTTTAATAAAAAAATCAACGCTTAAATTGCACACCTAGAGCTACGATAACAAAAAAAATGGCCTCTTTACATTTCAAGGTTAAAAACAGCAACAAGGTATCATTATTGTGAACGTTGCAGTAAAAAAAACTGTAGCGAAAATATATTCGAGCTGCTTTTGAACGTTCCACTTAGGGTTGTCACCGTATTTGTACACTCCAATAGTTTTTTCGTTTCTGTTGTAACACTCTTTATCATTTTATTTTATTTCTGTAACTGAGTCTCAATCCTTTCCAAGGCGCACTCGCCTCGAACTTACGTAGATTCGACATTGAACATACGTACGCTCACTTTGCACTTAGTAATCGTCGTGCTGTAAAAAGTATTTTATTTTTCATTCATTTCAAGACGTAATTAGTGTGAATTTGTGTTATTTTGTGGTTAATTTATTCAGAACATTGATTTCTGTAAAGAGCCTATGCAAACACGCCCAAAATTGACCGTTCGTTATTAGAATGTCGAAAAACGTATTGGGTACCGCGTTCAGTGAATCGCGCTCGAACAGAAGTCGTCTTAAATGTATTATATATATATATATATATATATACTTAACAGTCGCAGCTAATATGTAATTCGAGGATTCCGTAGTCAAGTAGACATCCCTATCCGCTGCCTTGTGTGTTGAACTGTTGTGAGAACCCTATCTACGGAACCCTCTGCGTTAAAACGAATCACCATTAGTGTACTGTGCTAATTATGTGTTGGTCTGGGTTTGAATTTTGTTCGTTGTTTCATTTTTGACTAAACTGTGTGTTATGTGTTTTCATAGAGAGCTATTGTTTTTTGTGTCAACATACGTAATGACGATGCGCGGGGTCGCGTGGCGGCGGTGGCGGCGCGCGCGCAGGGCGGTGTTAGACCCGATGCGTTCAGATATTGACGGCGGCAAACGTTTCCAAATTTGGTTCTAGAACGGTTGTTAATTGAAATTTCGAACGCAGAAATTGGCTCGAACGACGGACGAGTTTTTAAACTCGAAAATGGAACCGACGGGCGTTCGGTGGCCGAGTAAATTACTTTAATGACTCACTTTAATGACTGAACGCATCTCGCTGCCGACATAGAACGACAGTAGTACACGTGAGCGTACATATGTATATCAACGCCCTGTGATTCCGTAACCGCGTCGCTGCTCCTCGAAGCTTCGATGTAAAGCAAAGTAAAGATGTGTCGATACAGTCACGCGCACCCGGTCACCTCGCACGCGTAAAGGGGGTTGAATTGGCACGAAACTACTCGTAGTTTAAGTCCGCCGCTCCACGCACCACCGCCAAGCTTATGTGGTGTGGCTCGTCGCTGTGCGGTCGTTCTGCAGCGTGAGTAATCTATCCCGTTTTCTGCAGATCGAAAGCTCTTCGTTGGAATGCTCAGCAAACAGCAAACGGAAGACGATGTGCGCGGGCTGTTCACACCCTTCGGCACGATAGAGGAGTGCTCTATATTGCGGGGACCAGACGGCGCCAGTAAAGGTAAGACAGTTCGATATTTTCTACTTGTCATAGAAAAAAAATGCCTCTTTAATCTATATTCTATCAGTTTATGTATTTTTTAGTTGCTGACAGAACTGAAAAAAAAAGCCAGATGAACCTCAAAAAGCAATATTATTGTTGTATAGCGACTTTAGCAATGACAAAAGTAGTTGATAAAAATATGTGTTTATTATTTTGTAGAAACGGATTATTCAAATCACGGCTAAATTTTACCATGCGATAACTCCATGATTATAAACAATACCGATATATTATGGGCTTGATTTGTAATACACTATATTGATAAACACATGAGACCAGGCAGCATATTTACTATGAAGAGTATTGAAAATTATAGTAATTAATATTCCTTTGGAAACAGATTACATATACTATTAAATTTAAAGATTTTACTAGCTTTGACATAAACTGAAAAACTATTGTAGGAAACATGCGGAGTTTGTTGAGGCACAGGTAATTTAAATCCGATTATGACTGCTGCGCGTTTCTGGCTTTATGATTACTATCAAAGTAATAGATAGAAAAGATTTCATCTATCAGTAAGTAGGCTGGCCTGAAACTTTTGAATTCAAAGGAAAACCTGTAGGCCCAGTACATCAGGGATCCCTTTGCCAATCCTAGGTCGCCGTTCAAGAGACTTGTCTTTCTCAACGTGGCCTATATAGCAATTTAGCCGACCAATTGTCCGTGCTATGGCGGTAACCCTTGTTTGTCCACAGATTTAGTTATTGTGGAATCTATTTCGTACCGTATAGATAGTTCTCTTTGATATCACATTGTATGGCTTCGAGCTTGTGTTTTAGGACATTGGTAAAGTGTAACGTTTCAAATGTGTCTATGTCCTTCCATACATACAGTTTGCACATATTCGACTTCAGGCACTGAAGTATTTTGTATGACAAGATATTTGTTGTTGTTGCACACGGCCCGTCAGTGTTGGATTCTGTTAGATACTTTATTATCAAAGTTTCACTAGCCCATTTAGATACCTTATCCAAAGTAAATATACTTAAGCCGAATACAAACAGAACTGGATGACGATGTAGTCATGATATCTTAAGATATTCTATATTTATAACAAGTTATTCATATTGAAATATATTATAAATATCAAAATTTAGTTTCAGAAATAAAGAAAATATATCTGTAGCACATCATCGCTACGCTCGTAACGAGCTCCAAGTGCTACGTCGAGTTGTTTTGAAATCGTAGGTTATGCTCGTAGCGGCGCTACGAATTATGCTACGAATGTGCTATCTTGTGAACTGAATAGAAACGAAGCATTATGTTCTAAAATGAGTGGATGAAGCAGACCGTATATTTCATTTTCATTTCCGACGGATAAGTTGATATTTTAAAAGATACTCTGTATTTAAATTTTATATCGAAAATTTATTATTTTAATTACTTATTATGAGTAAAATTATTTTTCATAATAATATCAAAGCTGTTTATCAAAAATGGAAAAACGCACTTAGTGTACTTAAGTTATTTTTTTTAACTTTTTTAAGAGACCTATATATATATATCGGAGTGATGGCAGCACCGCCGCGATGACGTCGATACTCGGCTAACATCGTGCTACAACAGAGCCTAGCTAGTGGAGTGACGCCGGATGGAGCCACAGTTTACATTCTGCGGTCGAAGAGATCGGTTCCTCAGTACTGGGAACTGTTACTTGTTTCGTTTGCTCGGTGTGAAGTGTTTGTTAACAATTAATTAAAAGTGTTAAACGATTATATGCCCCCGCTATATTCGACAATGCTGCTAAAGCAACTGGCATTTGCCGACATATATATTTAAAATATAATGTAAAAATCTTTCATCCGTTGTAAGTTATCTAATAAAAAAATTTTTAGGATTCATTTATAACGAAACTCAAACTATTAATTTATGAGCTGATATTATTTGAAACTTTGCTTAATCTCCATAGTAAATTGTTTCTCCTTTTCCTTTAAAATACATAAAATTTTCAAGTTACTAAGTATCTCAAATATTTATTAACAACATAAATCGTAAATATGCTTAATGATATCTTTATTAATACTGTTAGAAACATACAGGCAAACGATAACTTCGGAAAATTAATTAATTAAATATAATAAAGAAAATACTTTTAAATCTCAAGATGGAAATACACGCCACTAGTCAATTTTCAAATAATATTTAATGCAAAGTTTCCATTTTATCATTTTTATTGTAACAAATCTGAGACTACTCATGTTCGTTCTATTCACAGATCCTATTTAATAGTATCTCGGGTCGCGTAACCATTATAACGAGATAAATAGCTGGAATGCGACCTCTAGACGGTCCACCGTACCCTTGTGTGTTACCTCTCTCGACTTCTGACTCAGTGTATTTATACAGACACGATATCTCAATGTTATGTTATTATACGACAGCCAAATTTTACTAAAAGGTAATCATTACAATAATTTTATTATATATTTAAATGGTCCAGGCGGAATTTATTAGATTAAAAATATATACATATATATTTGAGCTTATTACTCAGTTTAAGTATTGTATTTATAACAACTATATAGCAAACATATAAAACGAATTAAAATTAAAACTGACAATATACTTGTAAATCGACGTGTTAAATAGTCTCATAGGATATTAAGCTTTAGATGAATATATAAATGACAAGAACGCCTGAAAATAACAGTACCGCAACCAATTCCGCACATGTTAAAACTTTGTAATTGCCACATGTTGGTTTTAAATATGTGCTGATGAGTTTCACTCGCCGTTTGTTCTCCTCATTGTTAAAGAACATTTTGGAACCGGTAGTGCAAAAGTTTATTTACAAAATACGTAAATTATTTTGAACTTGAATAATAGGCACCATACAGGCTGAGTTTTGTGTGGATAGTGTGATGTCGACTTACATTTAATAGATGTAATGATTATTTTTCTAAAGCTCTGATATACTAATTGAAATAATGAACGAAATGATTAAAAGTTGTTAGTCGGATCATTTAAAAATTATAATTTTCCAAATAAAAGTTGTCTCAAAGGCACGAGCATGTCCTCGATCAATTTATTACTAAGCATTTTATACTAACACAAACGCATATATCTTGCTTATAAAATTGCCAAAATAAAAAACAATTCTTCAATACCTTGTATAATTTTTAGATTTTGTAATTTTTTTGCACAACACTATTTCCCAGTGTTACAAAAATTGGCAACACGCGCTTGGCCAATTCCAATCTCCGCCTACGCCGTAGCCGTGTCGTAGCTCACCGCTAATACCAATTCAAACCGTAGCACTTACCTACAAGTGCTACATCATAGCGCGACAGCTCGTCTCGGTGTTACGCAACTTTAATTTCATTTTGTTCCCGCTCGAATTTCGCCGGATTTTAATTGAGTTTGCGCTCATAAACTCTGATAACGCCGCGCGGTTTGTTAGTTGCCTAAGCGGTGCTCTCTTTATGTACACATTAAACGCTACACCCCGCCTACTCTGTCATTATTGGACAATAAAGTTATTAACAACGCTACAGATGTAGGGTATGGCTTGCCGAATTGTTAACTCTCTTTAATTACGTACGGCGCCGCGGCGCGATAAACTTATTTTTACGAGGCTCCCCTTAACATTATCGCTACCGTCGTTTTAATTATGAATTAAGTGAGATTTTAGCTTCGCTTTCGTTCTTTCATACTTGAAAAAGAGAATTTTGAAACGGTCCTGAGCTAATCTGCCACAGTTTTTAACAATGATTCTTGGTAACCGACATTAAAGACTTAATAAGCGTTAACACTTTTGAATTATATTAATGAATGTATGTACATTTTTGTATGACTATAGAGGTCACCAAAATTGCCACTTAGGTTACATCATTTTAGTTAATTAATTTCATACTGACATAGTCTTATCTTTCGACAATTCCAAAGTATAGCTTTTTGCAGAATAGTTAAAAAACATTTAACGCGACTCGACAATTCTCAAAATAAATTATTTTACGAAAAATCTTTTTATTTAATATCAACATATGTATTGGGTAATTTCCACATAAATACGTAAAGACAAAACTGATGAGTGCCATTTTCTTCTCTCTATTTCAACCAATTTTCTTTTTTTCTTTGTATATCAGTCATTACTCAATTATATTGTCAACTCCAAGTAATTGTTAAGAAATATTACGAAAACGTTTCATTTATACTAGCATCTCGGTCTCGCTTCGCTTCGGAAAACATGATGTTTTCGTTAACAAGTAATACCTGCTCTGGACAAGTGATACCCGTTTCCATCGCGTGTTTTATAAATTTTTCTACCTTACTTTAAGGCAACTTGCCGCGTCAATCACTCTGCCTGCTTATGGAAAAAATCAGATCAAAATCAATGTGATATCTTCTGAGATTATTTTATTCAAAAAGCCACAGTCACACAAATATTTGTTATATGCAGGTATTGAAGTGATTTCCTTAACATTAATTTATTCGTCTTTACATAAAACTTTTGTTAGATACGACGCTATAAATGTAACTTCAACAAATGCCTTCATATAATTATGGAAATTAACGGCACAGTGACAAAGAAAAATTTGGAGAACCACTTCAGCCACTTCACGAAACTTACTTGTTTTATCGTATAAAATGTCACGTAGACCATGAGAGATCTCGCTGAACAAATGAACTCTTGAATTCAACTGCAAAAACTCCCACACACTCACTTTCTGTACCACCGTAGAACTATTTACGTTCATTTACGTACGTATAATTAAATAAAACCAGGTAGAAATGTTTTCGAATACAAACTTGTAATATTATAAAAACAATTTTAAAGAGCAAAGCTATCTAAAATTTTAAGCCGCAGTCCAAAAACGTGATCTTTATCAGGCCACAGAAAATGCTTAATTGAAGAGGAGGTTAAATCCAGCTAACCGTGGCTACACGGGCAATCTTTAAGGATTACTAATGTCTTACGGGTTACAGCATCAAAACCAATCAGGCGTTTGTATCAAATTAAGAAAGAAAAAAAGAAAGAATTCACGACTTGTACAACAACACACAAAACAATCTTAAATAGCAGTAAAAAAAAACAT
>PDGT01000043.1:2009958-2096262 GCA_003671415.1 Megathymus violae
AAAACTAGAAACAAGGCAATGAAAGAGAAAAAAAATAAAACAAATATAATTATAATTTAATGACAGTGTGCTGCAGTAACAAGCAGTAAATAGGGACGCAGCTCCTCTTCAAATCCAATAATTTGATGAAAGCTATGACCCGCAAAAGCTTATAGATTACCAATGCAATCGTACAGGTCAACCTTGTTAATAATATCGGTAACCAGAGCCTGTTACGACACGAACTCAGGTCACGAACAACCATCGTAAACCCACAGCCTTTACGGCCGCGGCGACGGTCACCTCGTAAAATATCACCAATTTAGTTCACATTTAGCGAGTGCTCACGAGGTTTTATATTGTCTGTGGTTCGGGGAACGCCCAAAAATGATAACGATACTTTTAAAACATTTATTATCCACAAATAAACAGAAAACTTTCTAAAATATATAGAAAATTAACAAAATTTTGTACTAAATTATACTTAACAGTAATTTCAATACTGTTTACAATGCCTATAAAAAAGGTGAACTAGAAAATACATCGGAAGAAGAGATATTAATAGCAGTTCAAAAACTACAGAGTATAAACACCATAGGTGGTATAAAAATATAGATTAAGTAATAAAGTCATCAATGTTATGTTTATTCCAACAATATCAATGCTTTCTTTACATAGTAACTCATACATACATACATATGTACATACGTGTGGGAAAAAATACAGACTGTTCAACGAATTGCACCTGCTTCATTGAATTATCATCAAAAATTTTAACAAAAAACTGACTACAATGCAATTTGAAGCTGATAAAGCCTTTCGGATTACACGGCTGTGAAAAAAGAAATGATTTTCGAAATTTGTAATTCAGTATACACACAACCATATAGGCTGATGCGGGGTTGTAGCGATGTGAATATTCCGCGATCCGTAACTTTGATACGCGACGCAACATAATCGCTGGTAGGCAAAGCGAGTGCCCACATTTATTATTGTCCTTTGTGAAGGAAAACGAATGTGGAATGGACTTACAGGAAAATGTGTGTTACCTACGCATGAGACATACGGATGTCAAGAACCGATTGCTGTAAGAACCAAATGATATTCGTCGGAGACAGTCAAAAAGTTCTAAACGGAACGCGGCACGTGGCCCGAATGATGGCAGCACCGTCGCTCATGACTCACACTCGGCAATTTGTTCTACAACGGAGCTTAGCTATGGTAAGACTCACTCGTGTACCAGCCTGGCTGGACACTAGTAACTTTAGCTAGTAGCTAATACACGTTTTGTTGGTAGTTATTGTTAAAACAGAGATTTCTTGTGGAATCGTTACTCTGAGGGAAGTACCCAATTATCCGCTTGCGAAGATAGTCTGACCATAGAGCTTGCAATGCTGTCCATATCTGACATATTGAATTTCTAAAAGTTTATTATTAGGAGAAACCCATGTAAGCTTAACCCATATAGCTGTCGGTAAGGAGTCCAGCGCCTTCGCGTCCAAGGCAAAGATTTAGTTGCCTGGTTAACTACAACTTTAATTCTAGAATCAACCGGGAAATGTTGTACCGTATTTCAATTACAGGATAAAGAGTGGATAATTTACTTTTGTTGTTGCGTATGTACATGAGCACCAATGATCACTTTACCAGATGGTTCGTCTGCTCGTGCCTCAGTTCCCTTACCACCTAGGAAGTTATAAAAAACCCTTGTTTATTCTTCCTCTTTAGGTTACCAGTTATCTGACACGGTAACTGTTACATTACAGTTCCAATTTACCTGTTTATTTTAGTTCAATATGTAATTGGACCTAAATGGTTGATTTTACCATATTGTAATGTATGTACATATTCGATAATATGTATGCGATAATATTTGTATTTTGTTTGAATCGTATCTCAGTTATACGAAAATACATTTGTAACATTAACAAACTAACTACAATTCAAAATGAAAATGCAGGTGAAATCTAGTAAAAAACCGTTAGCGGAAACAACTTCGCAGCCATTTAATTGCAAGTTGAAAAGTCTTCAGTCTTCATTTAGAGTACAAAACTGGAAAGCGTTAACTTGTTCAGTGTAAATAGAGAAATGAACTTGGACCTCAGTCGGCAGGGGCGCGACTTTGGCACCATTAAATTAATAAATCTTAAAAGATTTTGTATTTAATAACAGAATTTATTATTGTATTTGTATTTAACATTAAACATCATCACACTCGTTTACAGTGCATCGAGGTTTGCATGGTGCAGGTAACATGGAAATACACAGTTAGGACTTCAAGGGCAGAATCTGAATACAAAGCACGATTAGGGCTTAGCAGACGAGGTCATTCTCTACCTAACCTATTACTAATAACTATATAAAAATACTTCTAAACTATTATTTAATATCAATGTTATGATATTTATCACTTGGAAATAATTTCTCAGGGCCGTTATCAAATGACATGGAACATGTTGGCAATACTTATAGATTTTATGTATCAAACACGCAAAGTCGAAGAGTCGAATATGTGGAGTGGTAAAATTGAAATCTCATTGGGCGGGACAAGGGCCCGCGATTGCGACGTGATTCGCGGTATTTTATTGCCACCGTACCTTATCTTCGGTCCATATTTCGAAGCCTCCGACGTGACACAGGGCTTTTGCAAATCACTCTTTGTCTTCTCGAGCATATTCTATATGTGACATTGTTGTTTACTGACTTTTTTCGTAGTACTTTTCATTTGTTGTTCGATAGGTAATTTTTAAGCACTCATTATGTTGTAGTTAAGGCCGAATACAGTATTTAAGAATAGATGAATGTGTATTTCGAATTAGTTTTGTTTCTGATGTCAATGTGGAATCTGATGGTCAGTTAATATCGGTCAGAACAAGTGCAGTGAAAACGAAGATGCCAGTAGAATCGATAAATTACCTAAGTCAGGTAACCTAATTAGATAGTAGATTGCAGGTTCCTCTGTCAACTGTTACCTGTCAAGCATTAAATAATTTATTTAGATTTACTCAAAATTTACTCTGTCGGTCGAAGAAAACTTTTCAGAAAATTAAGGCGACGCTAATCCTTCGCCTCTTAAATATCGGCAAAATCTGATTCATCTTACAAACTTCTATAAATTATTCTCATCACATTAAACTTTTAGATAAAGCTAAAATTGCAACATCCTATATAATTTTACGTATAACTCCTTGTAAGTAGGAAAATGATTTACGAGCTAACTTCAACTCTAAAATATAGTATTAACCATCTTAAATTACAATCACACGTATATTCAAAATTATTTCTTAATAATAATAATACACTCAACTAAAACGTTCTACGAGGTGTGCTTCGAGGACTCTTCTACGCAACCTTTTATGCTTTTTCCGCGAGCTTCAAGAGCAAAATACATTACAGAATTAAATTGCAAAGGAACGTACGAAAATCTGGAGAGACATTTACGAATGAAACGGTAAACGGAGCGTATATAGTTAAGACCAGGTTTCACTAATGTAGTTTTTAATCTTTTAAGTACAGCCTCCAAAATCTAGTGTAATAACTTGAATATAGAAAGGGAAGCACGGAGCTAGTTGCTACCTCAAATGGTTTGTATTGATGTGAAAAAAAATTATAATGCAACAACTTAGATGTACTATAAAGTATTTTATTTTTAGGAGATAACATGATTTATGCGAAAAAATAATAGTAATCGCAACGTTTCCACTTACTACGGAATTGAAAATATTTTTTAATTACAACATGAACAATATACAACTTCACACAACAACTTCCAAGTACAAAATGTCTGTGATTGCTTTTTTTTTTTGCGCCCAGAAGATAGAAAATGGGCTACCCTCTGGAAAAGCGCGGGAGGGGGGTGGTGAATGCTCCTAGCATACCAACGCAGCCGGCTGCGCTGGTTATGTGGGACTCCCGAGAAACCTAGGGGCCTACCCACTAAACACCACCCCAGTTGGCTTTGGCCTTGTGGCCTCTAAGCCTTCATCTGAAGCGACCCATCCTTAGAGAAGGAAAGGGTGCTAGCGGCACTCCCGAGGGAGCATACGCTTGCTGTTAACACTGAAGGTGTTGTCGAATGGTGAGACTATGTGGCGTCTTAAGGACGCTACTAACTGATATTGTTTGAATTCTTGACTATGGCTGCCAGGCGGCGGTCCAAGTCAGAAGATATCTTGTCGGGGGGATCTGTGAGAACGTTACGTGGCCTCCGGATTTGGCGGCCTGTAAGATCTGTGATTGCCTGCTATACGCCTATTTATAGGTACGGCCCCTCCTCTCCCCTCTCTTCTTCAAAAACTGCTAACAGTGTATATTTTGTTATACATAAGTTATACTATTATCGCGTATTATGACAACAAATGTTTTAATAGCGGAATATCGTAAATAATTTCAAATTCTAATAATTTCTATCAATAAATAAATCAATCAATCAATCTGTCAATAAATAAATTCTATCGAATGTTTTCGGAGTTTGGGTAGATAAGAGATTTGATTATTACATTAACTCGGATTAGAAATAAAAGCTGGTGTGTATTTTTGTATTAGGAGTGTATCTATTGCAATAAATTAACATGTTTTCAGTTAGAAAATCCGATCATAAAAATAATAAAACGTGTAAATATGAATATCATTAAATCATTGCTAAAAATAATACCGAGTAGGGTTGCTATTTTTAAACGTAAAGCGTAGGTTTTAAGAAGCAAAGTGTCGGTGGTTTATCAATTTTATGAATAAATATTGCCCATCCAGTAACATGAGAATAACATAGCTATATCTTACTTACGTACCAACGATATCCACCAACATACCTCACCAACCCGTGCCACCAAACTATTTGATACACATACTACCTCTTTACACACGCACTATGCAAGTACCTACTCTAAAAATTATACATATAATACATAAACAAGTAAAAACTCTACAAATAAACAAGTAATACAAAAAAATATATTTTATTTCAATGTCTACTTTGGTAATTTTTTTTTATTTACTTTTTATTAAAAATTTAAAATAAATATAAATATAGTTTTTTCAAATATTAATTCATTAATTAAATTTAATTAATTCATTTTAGTTTTGTACGGAGAGTATAACCCAATAGTAGAAATTTAAAAAGATAAAAATAAACTAACTTATGCTTATGAATCACACAGATACCTAAATGTAACTAAAACAATCTTAGGTTACATTGTCAAAATAAGTCATTCTCGTAATTTAATGTAGTAATTACTAAAGCGCAATACACGCCGCAGCACACCGCGAGCGGCGCGGTTGATTTGCGGAACGCCCGACAGGTGACGTCACTGACAGCTGCGGATTGCTCGCTCCGTGACACACGCAATTTACAATTCGGTGTCAAGATGCGCTGTAACCACGGTTTCGCACGTGAATATCTACTTCATTAAAATGATTATTTTATGTTGTTAATCGATAAGAATTTAAGTTACCGTAGACTGCACATAATAATGCTAAGCACATAATAGCGATAACATCTATGTTGCTCCGATATAGGCTCAATCGATTTTAAATAGATTTAAATATGACATTTCTGGACCCAATTACATACATAATGGACACTGCGAGACTACAGTACATCAAAATCTGACCTAAAAATAACTTTTGTATATTAACATTGCTCTTATAACAAATACTTTTTATTTTAAAACGTTATAGATTGAATAATTTTGTAAAATTTGTTTTTACTGTTATGTATAAAATAAACGTAATAGTTATTTTTACATCTATATCTTCTATACTAATAATAATCTATATCTATATCTTATTCTATCTATACCTATACTAATAATAAAATTCTAACTGAACGGTTTCTTTGCATGAACGATATATGAAAAAAAACATTATTATGGGCCTTTATTAACGCAATAGATGTTACAATTTTTGTCTGTTTGTCTGTGCGTTTGTTCCCGCTAATCTCAAAAACGGCTTAACCGATTTCGTTCTTTTTTCTGTAATGTATTGCAGTAAGCGTCGCTTAAAACTTAAAGTTTATTTCATAGCAATCCATCCGTCCATAAATAAAAAAGTTATTAAGTAATTTAAAATAATGTAAGACGTAGTTTTCCTGAAGCGAAGCGAGGGCAATTTGCTAGTCTAATATAAAATGCTTCCAACAATTTGTATCGAACCCGAGACTCCTCGTTCCTCAAGCAGGATCACTACCAACTGGGCTATGGGGTAGTTAACCTAAAACCCCACGCACGGCAAGCAGGAATTCTAAAAGAATAATTGTTAGAATTTTTTTCTGTTTTTCTGTGCATTTCGGCTAGCTTATCTCAGAAACGACTAAACCGATTT
The DNA here is from genome assembly GCA_003671415.1 of Megathymus violae. Lineage (NCBI taxonomy): Eukaryota > Metazoa > Arthropoda > Insecta > Lepidoptera > Hesperiidae > Megathymus > Megathymus violae. The sequence goes on from PDGT01000043.1 coordinate 2,016,256, forward strand.
CATTATGGTTTTCACTAATCGTAAGTATTACAAGAAGCATCTCTTCATATTTAAAGTTCGTTTCAATGCAGTCAGTCCATAAGTAAAAAAGTTATAAATTAATAAATAAATAAATTAGACATCAAATTCATAGAACGCGAAAAACCCATTCTTAACACAATTTAGGTGCTAATTCTAAGAGCAATGCGTGGTTTTTCTGAAGCGAAGTAAGGGCGGTTTGACAGTTTAATAATAAATTTATAAAGTGTAATAATTTACAACAATATTTCAACAATCATATGACGCGATCTCACCACAAAATTCTTATCACATGCGACAGTACACCGAGACAATAATTGAAATAGGGTACTTCCCTAATTATAAGAAGGAACCCATTTCAAATTGCTTCCGTATGGTATCGGCAAAGGGCAAACACGGGTATGGCCTGGTAGCATATTTTCCCGTGCGATCCCATTTGGTCCTCGTTATATTAAGCTTCGCCCGAAGCGAGGGAAGTGTTCAACTATGTGGAAAAAAGAATTCCCCTGCTTTGTACTCAAACTCGACGCTCCTGAAATATGAAAAACGAATTTAATTAAGTCTCGCATTGCCCAAATTAACGACGAAATTAGCAAAGCTCGGATCCCTTTCGTGTCCGTATGACTGTTGATTATATATTTCGAATCGCGCCTGTTTATATATCTATGTATATATCATGGAATTTAAACAGGCACGATTCGATCTAGTGAAATGTTAGCCGATGAAATGAAATAATATTGCCTGTTATTCCTATTCAAATTCATTTTATTTTGTTATGAATATAATTGTCATTTAAAACCAATCAATCATGTTACATTACTCTCCGACTAGAAGATGTTTATTGTACATCTAAACATTCAAAGTCCCTAACATTCAATCGTAACATAATCACAAATCAAGTACATTTGATTTTATTGTTCGATTCCTTAATATTTATGATGTGTATATTATTAATATAATAAGGAATAGTGAAAACAGCTCGCTAGCAGAATATCTACTATTTAATGTTGGTTTTAACTGCAGCATACTTACAGAGACAACTGCGTAACACTTTGCTCCGTAACATTTAGTATTCGGGCTTCGTAGACACGAATCTGAGCATAGAAGTAATTTGTCTGTATGAATAACATATTTACAGAACTTTCCCTGCTTTGAGCTCATCTACATTCACATTTTTGACGGTCCTGTAACCCACTTGGTCGTGAACCGTTCAATGAAATTCAACCGTGAAGGTTCAATTCCCTACTGGGGCACGCTTTAATATGACAGATAAATGTTTGTTCTAGGGTCATGGGTGTTTGTAATGTCATATTTGTGTACGTCCATGCCTCCCGCAACACAGGGAATCCTAGTACACAGATTTAAAATTGTAAACGTTTATTTTTTGTTCTACATTCTTCTTTCTAACATACTTCTAGTATACATAACAGGAGAATTGCCAGTACAGAAGATAAACAAAGCGCTTTTTCCCATAATTATAAATAAAAAGGAATGTTATCGGTTAACAGATATTAACTATCATATCCTGTACAAAAACAGAATCTTCTATATAATATACCAGCGGCCCACCCCAGCTTCACACGGGTGTAGTTTATCAATAGTTTCCGCAGCGTATGCGATTATAGAAATTTTTAAGCAAATTTTTTTACACCTTGGTTCACGTTACTGAAGTTTTAGCTAGGATCCCTTATTTATATAGCCTATGTTACTCAGGGATAATGTAACATTCTAATGGTGAAAGATTTTTTAAAATAGGTTCAGTAGTTTTAGAGTTTATTCGTTACAAACATACAAAAATATAAAGCTTTCCTCTTTATAATATTAGTATATATTTTGGCGTTAATGTTAGTAATTGTGTACCTTTCACAATATTTCGAACATCACATCTAATCGCTCAGTAGCGGAGAAAAAAAAATAGTCCCACTTACGTAGATAATAACACACTTACAGCTAATGAAGCTAAAGATTGCGAGTCAAGACATTCTTCAAAGTAATTGCAACTCATCTTTATAACGGATCTACTCAGGCTTGTCATAATGGGTACCTTACTTGAGCGATTAATAGAAAAACCCTCTGAAGAACAATAGGCTCCAGCGAATTAGCGAAATAGTACTTTAACGCTACTATTCCTTCATTGTATTATCAGAAGCCATATTATGGTAAAGTCGGTGTTTCTTGATGTCATTTTATTAATATTATTGAATAAGGACAGTTTTAATAACAAACAGAATTGTATGCTGAGTCATAGTTATGTATTGTGTTGTATTTTAAAATATATAAAAAAAAACTCGTTCACATGAATTTTCAGTTTTCCAAGCTACGATTAATGTCTTTGACCCATCACCAATATCAAATATCACTGAAAATTACACGAAATACAATAAAAAATACACGAATGTATAGAAGACATTAGTAACATTTAATTTTAAACTTAAATCATCGCAGACACTATACATTTAAACAGATCGTGAGAACTCATTTTAGTTAAAACATTGGCAACTTAGAAAAGGTCAAAAATATACCCAAACAAGTATATGCCAAATGTAAAATATACTAAATAGGTACAGGTCAGAAATAACAATAAGCTTACCACTACAGATTATATTTCTTATAGCCGACAAACGAATAGCCAGGCAGGGTAATGGCAGGTGACATTGATCACATTGGGCGTAACAACGTTGCGTTACCGGCCTAGATCGAATCAGGTTATCCACTGGATCCTCAACCGAAACAGATGCAACCTTTTATGGAAGATTTAGAAGACATTCAGCAGCTGAGACCAGGTACCACTGCTTCGTCAGTTGATTAGCACTTTACACTCCAAATTCTAAATATTAGAAACTAAGCCATGATCCTCAACACTAACGGACCCACAGAACAATCGCCAATCAAATTCACCGAACACAATAAAACAATTTGACTATTACTAAAATATCACTTCATATCCCCAGACAGAATCAGTTATTCAACAGTAGCAAGGTCGTATATCAAACAAAGATAACGACACGGTTGCATTTCTCTCCAAGTTGGACAACTTACCGATTCCCCGACTAAATAATTTCTGTGTCCCGACGCAGACGCTGGGGCGATTTATTAACTGTCATTACCGCGGCAATATAGCGGTAACGACGCGATCCCCGTGGAAACAGTGAATTATTCAAACACCTCCCACGTAATCAGCAGTGCCGTCGGGAGTTCGGACTAGATAGGTTACCAAGACAATAAACAAATGCTCGCTTGTCATATAATAATATAACGCAAATGACGGTTCGTGACGCAGTTATGATAAGTGATGGAGATTTACATAAAGGTCCTTATAAGATCATGTGCGTTACCATAGTTTATTATCATAACGGTCCGTGACAGTTGTTTACATGACAATTTCAAAACTTATTATCATTAATACTATTGTTTAGGCAAGTACTAGAAGCCTCGTAACAGATTATTAGAACATTAATGACACGAGTGAGTCCGTATTATAGATACATAATAATGAAACGGGAGAAACCTCTATGACTTGCACAGTTTTCCTTACTGTCAATATATCGGGAAATATTTTCCGTTGTAACCATAGAGTAACGTAATAGAGGAACACTCATCTCAAAATCGCGTCACTAAAACATAAATGTGCATGTATGTGAAAAATATACTGATGTGCGTTACTTTAAGTGATGTCAAATTCACGTCTATGTATTATCGACATGAATGTCGACTATTCCATCACAGGTTTCTTTGCTATATTCAATTCGTTCTCTTAATTAATTATTACATGTTAAATTAATAACAACATGCTAATCCTAGTAACTTCTCTTTACTTCGCTTCTTCTAAACTTAACCTTATTTGACAGGATAAAACAAAACGTGATTACACGGTACTAAAGAAAATAATAATAATAATGCTTATTGGTTTTAATTAATTCTTTGATGTAAATCGATATAACTTATTGACCTCAGAAAGGAAATAACCAACAAATTTTGGAGGTATAGTTTCTTCATTAACATGTCAGTGCTTTCGTAGAGCAAAGTAGTTGCCCTTAAAATGTGTACTGTAAACTTTGTGAGGAACCCTACCTATCTGGTTTAACATTCGAATCCATTTTTCTTTTTGAACTGCATTTACAGGAAACCTTGAAGAAGAAAAATTTGTCAATAAATATTAAATCACATACGCCGTTTATTGTCATATCATAATTATAACAAATATAAAATTCGCCAAATTTTATCAATTTAAGAAGCTAATACTATTCTAAAGCCAAAAATGCACCTTTATATCTGTCTACCTACTTTCAGTCCAATGGGTTTACAAGCTGTAACCGAAACTAAAAAGGTAAAATATGAACAAATCTAGGTAAAACAAAAAATATTTATTTATACCTATTTAAAAATTATCCACTTATCGATAGATTTTGTGCAAGTCCTACACGAAACGGTATCATGTTCACGTACACAATATCTTTTTATCTTACACATAATTATGAAAAGTAAATTATTATTCATAAAATGGAGCATTTTATGCATGTTATTAATCTTAATTTATATAATTTTAAGATTAACTTCTATGGAAATAAGCATCGTGAAAGTAGTATTGCACTATCAGTACTCACCTGTGTGTTGTCTCTTTGTTTGGGTTGTTGTTATAAGTAACCCTACAGTTTAATACTGAACACGACACCATTATGTTTACTATTTTTAGTCTGATAAAATATAGAAAAATTGAAGTGAAACTAATAAAATAACAAATAGCAATTTTTTGACAGGAGAGTAAATAGTTTGAAAACAGTCCTACGGTAAATTTTCTTGTATCTCTTTCTCGCAAGTAGGATTTTCCGTAAAGCTCGAAATCTCACTCGCACACTGAGTTCCTCTATTACTATTATATTAACTCTATGGTTGTAACAGAATAGTATTGGAGAGATAACCTGTGGAAGGTACACGGATGATAGAGACCGACAAAGACTCAAGTAATATTATTCTATAATTTACGAATATCCATCGGTTGTACGAAATCCTGTTAAAATACAAATCTTGAGGCACCAAGGCCATCTCGTAGCTATAACAGCAAATTGATTTGAATGCGATAATTGAAAACCTACTGATAATTGAATGTTTCTATTTTCCCATTACTAACTTAAAACCTCTTCTCAAATGTCTATCTCTCTCTCTCCTCTCTCTAGATATTACAGTTTCAATTAAACATTAAACGTTCATGTCAGGTGATAACGCTTCGTAAGAAGCTATTTAAACGACCGCTTCCTCAAACAAATGACGCGATACCGGCCATGAGCCCCCCGAGTGATTCGCACTCAGTGCTGATTAATTCGCGCTTCGAAACCGTCGCGTCATAGTGATACAGCAATGAAACGCAAGATTATAAGCTAAGTCACCCTATTCGAGTCGATCGCTTCACGATGTATTAATACTGATTGCCCGTGATTGGGCACGGCTGGTTCCCACGCTACTGCCACAATCCGTATATGTCAATGATATTAAGATAAACTTAACTTCTCACTGTACAAATATTTTCAGAAATTTGCAAAACTTACTAGTATTCGTCAAATTTTTGATTTCGTTTGCCCTGTGATGTTTTTCTATCCAGAAGTTAAATGTAAAATTATGAAACATACCTAATATTTATTACTAGAATTAAAACCGTCTCTCAAGAACATAATTTAATGTTACGCTCGGCAGATGACGTCAAATGAAAGAAGTGAAATATAGTACAGGTCTTAATACAGTATTACTAGATACAATGAAGACTGAAAAGTGAAATGATTTGAATTTCAACTTGTCAATTGGGTAATCTAGATAGAAATTTACACTCGTGATGATATTAAAGAGATTGGACTTCATACACTTGGGTGCAACCCTCTACTTATACGCCTTGGAGCAACGTGATAGAGCAGGCTCCAAGTTTCTTCACTTACAAAGAAACACGTACTTCGCAGTGAATAACTATTCTGTTGAAGCTATGTGCTACATGGATATAGTCGTGAGTCAAATATGTCGTGTCACAAAATGAAAGCAATAAACTCCAAACTCCAAGGAGAAGAATAATTTGAAACGGTAAACTAACTGGAAATTCACATAACCTGAAAAATAAAGCTGCAAGTTTAAGACACATCACTTCGCACTTAAATAATTTGAACTTTCATTGTTCACGAAGATTTACCTTTGGACACTTCATTTTACTTTGGGAAACGATTCAAATTTATCTAGATTGTTCATGTTAAAGAGAAATTGTTAAATAATCGAACTGTAGGTTGCTTCATCCGTTTTCGAATCTAAATCAACGTCCCCTATTCGCGGTATATCCCACTGGCCAACATTAATTGAACACCGTTCGGACATTACGGGGTTCAGTACCACTAAGTTTAATCCCGAGATTACACATGTATGTTGGCAGAGTTTTTCACACACTTGACTAACTTCCATTCTAATTGTATTGTAGAATCATCTGTAGAATATTTTTATCGTGTTCTGTTAGCAGTGTCGGGGAATCAATTAAAACATGAGAAGAAGCTATTATCATTTTTGTCAGGCGACGTATCGATAATCCCTTTGATATTTTTACTTTTTAGCTACCTCACTAACAATGCAATCGGTTACGTAAGACATTTCACGATTGATTCAAGAAGGAGTCGAAATTACACTAGATGGTACTAAATCCAACAATCTCCACAATCTGAGACCTGTCGCCATTGAATAGTCCGTTGTTCAGTATGGAATACCACGAATAAATTACTAGTAGAAGATTTAATCAATTTCCCTCCTATTTCTCCTACTTATAAGGTTTAATCAGTTTATCTCCTAGTTTTCCTACTCTTAAGGTTTAATCAGTTTCTCTCCTATTTCTCCACTCTTGGACCTTCCTAATTTTTTTTTTCCTTTATTTATTGTTATCTTCAAATATATGCTTATTGTATACTTAGAGCTGTTTAAACTTCCTTCCTTCCTTACTTTATTTTGTCTGTTCTTAGGTTCGTATAAAAAGGAGGGCGAGCCAACTGATCAACGAAGTTAATAAACATTTCAACCATATTCATATTATTTCCAAAATCTTCTAGTAATTGTCACAACGACGCCAACAAAACCATACGCCGCTTTACTGAGCATTATAAAATTATAAGTACATCATCGTGAATGAAATGGCTGTTTTTGTTCATGATGAATATTCTCTGCAGCGAGAATCTTCTCCAGATGGAGTCTTTATTCGATCTCTGGTGTCAGTGCACCTTAATTTGGACATCTTTATTATGCACGAAGGTGACAGAGCGAGCGGTTTAATATAAGAACAACGTTTAGGGAAAATTATAACTTACGAATTGTTGAAGAGCTCACTGCACCAGCGACTAATCGTAAATTAGTTTGAAACGTGAACCACGTTTCTAGTCTAGTATAATAAGAATATTATTCGACCTAAAAGAAGAATTAGCTTTTTAAAACACTTGATAAATGTACCCGTGATTAAAAAGTGCTAGTTACTCACAATTTCGCTTCGGGAAAGATGATCAGAGCATTAACAAGTATGAAGTTTTCTATATATTTTTTAATTGGTTTGATCCTGTTTTATTCTATCTGAACCCAGTCCTTTAAAAAAATATTGTGCGGCTTTCATAGTTTTTACGAAATATACAATATAATTACAAATTAATTATCGCATTCCGCGGTGAGATTATAATAATTTTTAGTATAATGGTTAATATAAGTGCAATAAATATTGAAATTAACCATTATAACGATCTGAATGCGAAATTAGCCGTGATTTGATTACCGCGTTTATAAACGCTCATTAACGCACACTTATGCGCTATGAATCTCTATGTTGCAAGTGCCATGGACTCAAGAAACCACGAATAAACACGAGTTTTCATTTACCCGATGACCTTATCGACCTCGATTAGTCTTTCAGTATGTCTCCCGATTGCCATCTACCATCTCGTAACTATTTATAGACGCACTACTTATAGATTGAACGCGGCATAATTAACATGCGTAATGACGTAGCAACCAAGAACACACTACAACAAGTCGTAGAGAATATATCAACGCTAAACGAGTAATGAATCAAGACACTGTAGTCTATTACGACTCAGTTTGACGCCTTATAAAGAGAGTAGGTGGGGGTGTTCGTGGAAAATGCTATTTCTGTTCATTAACCCGACGACAATGTGACGGCAACGTGACGACGAGGTGAAATGATGACGATGTGACCCGAGTTATGGGTACGCGCGTTTTGCTGTGTTTGAGCTTGTTTATTTGATGCATGGTGTGTATTTTGCACGATTCATGTTAACTTAAGGATTGATATATAAAAAAGTGCATAGGAAATCGAAAGTAGCTAGGTCCGAATTTTAGGGATGCATCTAAAATATTTCAAAAGTTTTATGCGTTAAAATTACTTATCAATTGGTTTTACGTATGAGAGCATCTGCTTGCTATGTTCTCCATAAATATATGTGAAGACTACGAATTATAAGTAAATACCGTAGCTTATATATATGTATATATTATTTGAATCATAACGTAATAAATATTTTGTTTTTCCGTCATATTTGACAAAAAATATATTAAAAATATCAATTCATTTACGACATATCTTCATTCGGTAACTTTTGTAAATATATCTGGTAAATTTTCAATTTTCCTGCCACTGGTTTCAGAGGGCTGTGACAGATGGATAGAAAGACTGAGAGTAGCTGATCTAAGATAAGAGCGAATGACTCTAAAGTTCCATTTTGCGTTGGATCTGCGAAAATGTAACAAATACTATAGTAAACTTTTTTTATCCGCTACATGCAGTAAATTATATATGACATTTCACACTACCGTGCGTCGTTCTCCGGACCGCCCACCGCGGCCTACTTCCATTCAGCCAAAACAACCTATCTCCATCCCTTCTTGTTACTCGAATTTATGTCTTCTTTTTACACATTTAAATTACACATTTGATTAACGCAACAATTTCACGCCCAGAATTACTGAACATGAAATTCAGCTTTAACCTGGCCGTCCCACCGCCAGTACTTAAATAAGAATACCTACAATTTCGTGTCAAAAACTGTTTAACTTCGAAGCTCACGCTCATAACTTTATACCCAAAGTACTGGTTAACGAATGACCGATTTCAATAACCTATCTATCCCCTTCTACTAGTTAAAATATGCTCATGGCAGCCGTAATTGCATTTAGGCGTTTCCATATACAATAAGTCCATATTGTTTTCCACAAAATTGATATCACTCCGGGGGCCTATCGCTTAGAAAAAAAGAGGTTTCGTTAACCAACAGTAAAGGCAAGACAGATATATAGCCCTATCTTACAAATTAAGAGCCCCAAGCTTCATGCCAGATGGAAGCAGATATAATATACATGAGCGGTAATTGTTGTTCCCCTCGGTTTGTGACTGTTCGCGATGTCTCAGTTGTGTTCGTCTTTACCACTACTAACAGAGAGGAGATCCTTGTGCAGGGTATGTATTCAACGCTTCCAAGATCAAACTAACTATATATGGCAAATTATTTACTAGTAAACAAATGGATGCGTTGAATCGATACTGTGTATCGTAAAAATTGCGGTTATTATTATTGATAACAAATTATATTCAACTATTGTTCTCAAGCGTAGTAGAGTAACGGAAGTCTTTTTGGAACTATAATTCATTAAACTAAGTCTTTTGTACGTATTTACATTTATATTTGTGTACTTTTTTAATTTATATTTTTGCCGTATTGGGGCGGCCTAGAATACTCCCCCCTATCCTATGCTGGCAAAACAGGATGTCGTAACAGGCGACAGAAGCCAGCCTGCATGATGGTAAGTCTTCGCGTTAGGATTATATTATCAGTATCATTATTACGTCAATAATAATATTACTGGTATTATTATGTTTCCGTGAAACCTGCCGGGCTAGCTACCACCCGCCTGCTTGAGTCAGCCGCCAAACGACTTGTCGTGTTCCTGTTGGGGACTTGAAAGTCAGTATTTTCTTTCTTAAGTTCATCTCATTTCCTGGCCGACAACGCATCAGTGATACCTTTGGTCTTGTTGATGTCTATGGGCGACGGTGACCACTTACCATCACGTGGCCCGTCTGCTCGTTTGTCGGCTATTAACATAAAAAAAAACATTTTCAACTCGAATCTACGACGTCCTGTATTCATACAACGATATATATTACGTAATATTACATAAAATATCAATTTTTAAAATTCAAAAAGTAATCTAAGTTGTAAGTAGGTATCGATGTTATTTTATTTAATATTCACAACAAGATCCAAGCTTCATGGTATAGTTGTCGTAATGATTAAGGAAGCTAAGCTTGACTTAACTCTCCGGTAATCTCTGTTTAAGTGGGCATTCCATAATAAGTTAATTTCAGTCCGGAGACACGGTACTCTTAAGAACAATTTCTTTTTAATCGTTCTATAAACTCTCCGAACGCAACTCCCTAAGATTTTAATGATACTAAAATACACCTTTTATTCCGGTCACGTTTTAAACACGGCTGCGTTTTTAATGATACATTTTTGATCACCAGTGTTGTGGAGGTCGTTAAAGACTACAAATAATACAAAGCCTTTTAAATAAGGAGTTTTATTTTTTTATTTTTATTAATAATAGAAACATCAGTTACATAAAACCTGCCAATACAGATACTACAAGTTTATCAATAGACTTCAAAAAATTAGGAGGTTTTATGTTCATGTGTATGTATTTTTTGTGTAACCTAAACTAAACTTTTTTTTGACGAGGGGGTAACCTTCAAAAGGTACTCGGTACTGGGGGAGCGACGCCGGGTTATGTGGGATTCTTACCGCACTAAAACCCCCCCGGTGGCCTTCCTCGGCGCTATCATAGATCCAATGGAACGAAACCGGGGTCCTAAGAGCGCGTGCCTCGCTGGGCTTTGCTCGGGATATTCATCCCTCACTTTCTGGTATTCACACCGGTATGCGGCCACGCATACCGTCGTCTTTCCCAAGGTCGGTGGCTGGGCGGTTCGGGCTCCCACCCTAACCGCCTACGGCCCCAGAAGCCCCCTTTTAGTCGCCTCTTACGACACGCAGGGGATGTCGTAGCCCTATTCTGATCCCGGGCTACAGGGACAAACCTTTTTTTTAACGCTGGGAAACGCATGTACGCATCCCGCCGCAGGGAGGCGGCGGGTATGTGGGACTCGCTGGCACGCCATAACGTGCCAGAATACCAACTAAAACCCAGCGGGGCCCTTATCGTCTTCATGGGGCGCCACGGGATCGCCCGCGCATACAACCGCGCATACAACAAGCCGCCCTCGCCCATAGAGCGCTCTCGGACACCGTGAGGTAGTTGCATTTAAGAGTCATTGTCTCACTTTGGTGAACTGAGGATGAAAGCGACAGCATTCATTAATGACTATGATTTACAGTATATAACTAGGATTAGTCGATAGCAACTACTTAGTAGTGATGTGGACAAACGTGGCGCTCAACATCCGGTACACGTTCTGCTTACCCCGTTACTTAATAACATTTTATAATACCGTACTTAAACCGTATTGTTCCAGCGATGGAACAATAAAGGGATTGATAACAATCAACTTTCGTTATTCGAAATTTATAACAATCACAAGGTAGGCCCTTTAAAAAGGCTCTTTATAAAATTAATAAGAATACCATACTCCTTGGATTGTTAAAAGTAATCGCTGACATCGTCATAAAATTGAAATACTTTTAATAGATTAAAATGTATTCGGCCTTGTACAAAGTGAGTGCCCTCTGGCGAGCGTAGTGGAAATTAATTAAGTTTACCATAGAGCGCCGTCAAATAAGGAGGAAAAATAAGATTGGACGAAAGTAGGAATTTTAATAAAGAAGCGAGGTCACGTAAACATCGATGGGCAGGACAACCGGGCACCCAGCGTCCGGTGGCGAAGAAAAATAAAAGAAAACGCGATTGTAACCTATTTATTTGTTTCTGTGTCCAAGTTGTTGGCCGCCATCTTAAGTTTATGGACTTACCTCGAGGATACATAGTTTATTGAAAACAGGGAGCACATGTTTTATGCAACGGGCTGGAGCGCCTTCTAACAGTATTCTATTAAATTGATTCGATATGGTCTAATGATGGTTTCCTGGTTGAAATAATAGGTATAAAGATTTTATTTCACACGTTTACCCTGTCAAACCGTCCTACAAACCGAAAAAGTTTAGTAATACAATTACATCCATCGCTTGCACACAGTGTAAATACTTACTGGTAAGAGTACTTATGTATGTCCATCCATCCATCTTATTCCTTACGAGCAACGACTGTTATTAACTTAAATGGACACGTAGAACTGGGACATTTCATTCGTTTTGATAATTTGCTTTTATAATATATAACATATTTTATTATATAATATATTTCTGTAAACAACCAAATTATATTTGGGGTGTTTTCATAAAAATATTAAACAAACTTTTAATCAGTTAGTACGCTTAAATGCTTATGTTACCACTTGAAAGCTTTGAGAAATGAAAGAAAGGAAAGATGGAATCATTCTGAAGTATATATAAATAAAAGATGCACTAAATTTCTACATAAATACATAAGTAATACAATAATGTCTACATATGTACTGAAGTTCGTCTTCATTCATAATATTATATTGCTCATTATTTCACAAATCGATGGGACTGCGTTTAAAAACCTTGCTTCGTTTCGTTTCGGTTTGACTCGTGTTGAAACCCAGCATTAACCTTAAATACGAGTTTTACATAAGTATACAAATTCCTAATTAGTATACAAATTAGACATTCAATTCAGTTTTCATCAAGTTTAAGCCAACCGGCAAGTCTCCGGTTTTCGCAGTGCACCCTGTTTAACAATAGACGAGCATATGATTTTAAACTTATATCATGGCGAAGACTTTACATTTTTACTATAATGGGTGATTACTGACTGAACTGATATCACTATGAACATAACCCAAGTGACCGGGTTAAATGTACAAAAATTTTGAGCATTCCTTACAGTTAAAATACACAAACATGCAAATGGCAGAGGTCCCCCCTTCTTTTGGAAATACCTGTTTACCGTTTTAAACACACAACCCCGTAGTAGGATTTTGCATCGGTTCCGTGTTGCGGATGGCATAATACGATACAAATGACACACCTCAGAAACCCTCGATCTAAGAACAAGCATTTATCTATTATATAAATACCTACAATGGTCTAATCTAATCTAGGACCTCTCGCTTGGTAACTAGGGTTACTTCCAAGTTGGTTAGAGGGTTAGAATCGATCATAATTAGAGTTTAAATAACCACTTACGCCAGGTTACACTGACAACAGACTTACTGCATCAATTTTTTCTACATACATATCAACCGAATATTACAATATCATACGCAATCAATACTAGTCAACAGTACTCGTTAAAATACTCGGTTATTTATCAACAGTATACAACATATTACTCCCATTTAACATAATACCGGTATCGACGAGGGAGCGTAACAAACGAGTCATACGAGCCTGTTGCATCGCACCATTAGGGTCCATCCACACACCTACATCATATAGTTGTATATACGGCGTAATATATATGTTGTCATCATTGTAATCCACACACATACGTGATATAATTATATACATATAATATAGTAGTATAGATATATGTTGTACACATAATTGTACATTTAATCTTTATTAATCACATTTCTATGTCGGTAATGAAGACACTTGCGAATCGGAGTCAATTATTGAGCGCCGACAAAAAATCCGCCGACTAGTCTGTGAAATCTTATAAGATTCTGCAAATATAAAGTTGTAATTTTCGTTTATGGAACACAGACACATTGAAAACAATCCCATTGAAATGTCTACAGAAGGCAGGTATTTTATCATTGATTTTATTATTTATTTTCACGTATTTTTAACTAACACAGCTTTAAAAATAATGACGGTCCATATAACGTATCAAGAAATTGACGTATCGGTCTGGCCGTTGAAGTAAATTTATCTATTCTCATTCTAATTCTTCTCTTAGCAATTTATAAATATGACACTTACAAACTCAATGCATCGTAATACATCATTTCACCAGTAATGGTGACGATAGAACTATAGTCATATATTGCAAACGATAGAAGCGAGGTACGGACAATGTGTGGATCGCCCCTTAATGATCTTTGACTGATGTCTCCGATGACCATCACGGCTCACTGGGCACGTTATACATCGGCTCACTCGACTCTCGAGAGATATGAATGAGGGATAGAATATGTGCCGACAATTTTAGAAAGAATGTTCCAACTCTGCACTAAGATCTAGTCCGAGAACTGAAGCTCAGCGGCAATCACTAAAATGTGGCCCAAACGAAACCATTGTTCATCTACTAGTTTCATACTCTAATAGATCTTAAATATTATTGGTGATCAAAATAGTTCTTACATCTCATTACTAGCACATTATCATTTTCATCGTTAAATTATAGCAGTTGTTATGAACTTAAGAGTTTTCCACGTGCAGCAACTGTAAAATCGGTGCCAAACTACGTGTAAAACATGGATAGATGTCTGCGGGTACTAGAAGAAATATTAATCCCATATGTATTGCCAACCCGCAATATAAATTACCTGTGCGGAAATCCAGTCTATCCAGGTAGTAGGTAATTTAAGCTTCAGCTTATTAATGTGCTATGTATTTTATTTCATTGCTAACTGATCGCGAGAGAAAGTCTTACAATACAAAAAAAAGACGGCAGGTGGCGTGTATAGCTCCTACAGAATGTTAACCCCAATGCCTCGTGTTTAGTAAGATTCCAGGCATACCGATGCAGGCGCTTTATAATAACATTAACATCGACTTGAACATTACCTGAAAAGGTAAAAAAATAATTTTTACTAACAGCCGACATACAACGCCACAATTGAATTTTGACCAAGTCACGAAGGCAAAAATTTTTTTGAAATCCAGTCTCACGCATAGATGGTAGGACTTCGAATTTTGCGCGCATTCAAAATTCTTCAATTATATAGCACTTTTTATGTCAACATTCAAAGATTTTAGATTGGTTTGGCCCATTTTAGATTTTTTTGCCCATTTTTACAACCGAGTTAAAATATAAGAAAGTTTTAAAAATAAGTTTCACTATTTTCCTTTCTTTTTTTATTATTTTTACAAATATTTGTCACACCAATGCAATACCAGCGAGTTTTAGATATGTTTTGCGTATTTTCACAACTGACAAGCGCACTTTATTTAGCTACTATGGTGTTAGACCATTTCATTTCGAGATTTAAACCTAACACATATAGCTACGATTTCATACTAGGCTGAGCTGACATTTATAATATACCCTTCGACCAACACAAAGTTATTCCACTGGAAAACTTCAATCAAACTGGAAGTTTCAGCGGCATCAAGTATCATTAGTATAGTTTTAATGACGTATTTCACACCCAATGAGCGCTGGGATGATAACGAGATGAACATCGCTCAAGGATCATTTATTGATCCGTACAGCGTAATAATTATCGTTCGGCACAAACACGAAACGGAGACGGCTGGCTTGTCATGCTCATTAATAGGAGTTGTTGAAGGAGAAATTCCGTATATACCTGTTGTATTAGATATATATAACTACATTCGAATGCAAATTCTCACAGCTCTTCAGTATATGATTTGAATTATGTATCGAGTTTTTTGTAGCAGTGAAATTAATAGACCTCGGTACTCATCAAAAGATGGCATAGGTTATTTGTTCATATATAATACAACAAGACAGATAATGTAAAGCCAATGGTTGGGTATTAGAGACCTATCCTCGTCATCACTACAAACATCACTGAAGCTGGCTCTGCTCTGGCTTCCTTCTCGTCTCTTCACGATGTGAGGGGTAAAGATTAGAAATTTGTCATGCTACTAAAGTATGAATTGACAGACTTTTGCGATAATTGTGTAGAACTCATTAGTATACTCACGATATTTTCTTTCATCAATACAAGTTCTAGTTCGCTCACAGTTAGAAAATTCGAGGTGCGTGCGAGGGTCGCAACTGATTCAGACATGTCACTCACTTAGAACATTATAAAGGACACACATGAATAATAGTTTACGTGCGTGTTTCCTACGCCAAAGCAGGTCATAATTAATTTCAAAAACATAGCAACTCATTAAATTTTATCATTGGAATTTTATCATTAAATTTTATCATAAAGCCTAGCGCCATTTAAATTTAGTAGTAACTTTCGATGGCTTAATTTTCGACGATGGCCCTACTTCTGCGAAAAAGTCGTTTCCCTCGAGGCACTATGGCAGTTAGTGAACGAGATTCTGTGTTTTCCGGGATATTGTAGAGATAAAAAAAAAATGATCACTTAACATACAGGAACCATAATTAAATCAAAGCCAACCTCCGCTACACCTGGTGCATTCTGCTAACTTTTCAGTAACATTGTAAAAAATAAGTTAAAAGCAGGTTCACCATATTTATCTCAGTTGACAAATTATTATCTGCTTTTTATTGATATAAAAATATAGAATCCACACACTGCTGCTATATTCGATTCAATAACAAAATCGATAAAAAATTTCAATAACAATTCAGTTAAAACACGTACTTAAAATATAGTAAGCAATCAAATTACACGATGTAGTCAATGGCAGCGATTACATGTGAACTTTTACTGCCATTTCGTGTGATTGTAACAATTTGTCGGTTTATGAATTTTCGACCATGTTTATTATTATATTCAATAAAATTGGAATAAAAGTTTTATTTTATATTTTAAGTTACAAAAAATTTGTATGTGAGCTGTGTTGGATGAAGACGGTGATGCCTTTGTATGATCTACTTATTATTAAAAAAAAAGAAAAAAGTTAGGCGAAGAGAATAGTTGTATGTGACCTCGATTCTTTACAGAAAATATGGGTTCAAAAACTTGCACGTATGAATTAGAAAAATTCATCAATATTTGAAATTCATTGTGATGAGTGGGCCATCCTGAATTTGTCGTGGTAACTATTCTGGTACCTTCAGAAACGTAGACCCCAAAATTTTGGATAGTTTCGAATAGGGACAGAGAATAAATAAAACACATTATGACAGGTTTTCATCGGCTGAGCCTATACACTAACCGCGTCGTTCTCGTTTAAGACAGTGTTTATTATTTAATTTTCAAGGTTACTGTTTTTTTTTTGCGTGATTATAATCACACGTGGAAATAAAGTTAAATCTTGTAAATAAATTATATATTTTTATTCAAATCGTAAATCATCTAATATCCGAAATTATCGGAAACAATCGAATAATCCGAAACAATTTCCTATCCGTAACCGTTACCAAAACTAATAAAATATTATTCATATATTCGTATGCACATCCAGATTCCAAATTTCATATTCTTGACATCCCTAATGTAGATGGTGACAATAAGGATGATGGATATGGTAATAGTGATGATACTCCAATTAATTTATAATACCCTGATAAACTTAGCAGCGGTATGAACGTAATTTCATAAAAAAAATGAAATTTTACAGTAACTTTTCAGCTTTTATTCAACCGAGCCACCAATTGGCTGAACCACTTGGAGTCCACACAGACGACGAATATTTTAAGGACAAAGAATCGTCAGTTTCGTCACGTACCCCACTAATTCGCTCCCGGGGCCGCGCTGAAATCATGTCGGGAATTCACTACAATATTCGGTCAGAAAGAGACTTTTATATGGTTATTAAAAATGGATAATGGGTGTCTACAGAACGAGTATTGAAAAATATTTAAGTTGACTACAACGTCCATACTAAAGAACTACTAGGTACTTAGCCTTTAAATATTTTTTTAAATGTTAATAGCCGACAAACGAGCAAACGAGCCACCTGATGGTAAGTGGTCACCGGCGCCCATGGACATCAGCAAGACCAAAGTTATCACTGATGCGTTGTCGGCCATAAAATGAGAAGAAGGTAAGAAAGAAAGCCCCCAGCCGGAACACGAGTCGTTTGGCGGCAGTTGAAGCAGGAGTGCGGTAGCTAGCCAGGCAGGCTTCGTGGAAAGGTAATAATATCAATAATAATATTAATGACCTAATAATAATACTGATAATATAATACTTACGTGAAACCCAACCGAAAAAGCAGGCTAGCATCTGTCGCCTCTTACTGTCGATCTTATCTGTCGATTTGGGGGAGTATTCTAGACCGCCCCAATACGGCCAGTTTATTAGATTTATTTATTAAATATTTCTTATAATATCGATTTATATATTTCAATAATTATTGACAACAATAAAATATATCGATACAAATGACAAAATTAATGCATTCTTTACCAACTACAGAGACGTGCACAAAAATCGATTTTTAAAACTTATTTATGGACGAAAAACATGACGAGGTATCACTGATATTTTACATTTACAGCGCGAACAATCTCGAATATCACTTTCATAGATTTAACAGTTATTTAACTGTGAATCTTTCCAAGCGTACGCCAAACGTCGTATCAAAGTCAACTTGTCATTTTTTAAGTCAAAAATGACATTTCTTACATTTTAAATAAAATTACCATAGATTTTAATAAAGCTTACGCTGAATATATATAAATTGTAATATTCATAACATATACGAGTAGACTGTAAGTGTTGTAAGGGCTTACAATAATGAATCAAGCAAGTTAGAAAGTCTTTTAATTGGTTATTTTCATGTGCCTTTGTGACAGATTAACAGCTACGTATACCTTTGAACCTCCTCATATACCTCAATTATCATACAATGTATTTTATTGAACAAAATAACTTAAAAATATATTCACGATACAAAAGTATGACCAATTAACAGTAGAATTAATGTAAACGAATGTGACTTTCAATTCACGCCTATTAGAGTACAAACGAACACATGGAAGATGATACGACTGAATGTGATTCGTTAATTGCCGTGTTCTGTTTTCAGCAAACACTCATTTTACTCTCAAATTATCACTAAAACCAACAACAACGGGAAAAATCAATTATACATTACATCCGCCTCATTATTTCAAACGGCGTTCTCCGATTCAACGCGAGACAACACGCCGACACGCGACACATGCACAAAGCAACTCGAACGCTCGCAAACGGGCCTTTCTCGGACATGCATGACGTTACCTAAACAAAACTCAGTTTTAAAATATGGTCGGATGAGTCTCGCGCATGGCGGGGTGAGCTGGCACGCGGAACATTTTAATGTTCCCAGCTCAGCATTCACGCACCAATTGCTCTGTATGAACTAACTCCTTTCAAATGGCACACGACTACCCGGTTTTATCCCAAGTCATCCTGACGAGTTTCCGCGTCCTTTGTCCCCTCACATTTCGTTTTTTGTCTTTTAATTTGTGTACTCTTATTCAAACACGTTCCTGAACCTCTAATAAGGACTCACGACTGTCTTCTATCGCTTTAATTTTTAACACCCGGAATTCGGCGGCCCCTTTCAGGGCGAAATAAAAAAGGAATTTGGACCGGTGCGCTGACAGGGAGTATCATGAGGGGTACCACCCTCTGATGTTTTAATATAATATGGCGTTGCGTCGCTTCGTATCAGACTTGATAATCGCTCATGAGCCTCTTTGAGTATCTTAATGAAGCGCTACGTAAAAGCGGAGATTATTATGTTTTTTCATTAAGCTCCCGGCCTAAGTGGAGATAGAAGACGTTCTCTGTGGACGCGTAAAAGAAAAACAATCAAGACTCGTAACGAAAACAACAAAGGAAATAATACCAATAAAAACGGCTCACGGCTCAATCCCACCGGATTGTTACAAAAGTTACATGATCAATGCCAATATCCGAACGTCGTTCCAAATTTTAAACACGAGTCATTATCATAAAAAGGAAACAATAACCATTTAAAATTGGAATGGCTGTCGTCTTTTTTACTGGTCAAAAAACGCAATTTGTGAGCGCCGAGCGTACCGCGAGGTGCGCCATACGATACGTTTCACGCTATTTCCGATCTTGGAGACCTTGTGATACATTATATATTCGAGTGATCGACGTGGATGACACTCGACGTGTCGTGGCGTACTTCAGTGGACGAGGAGGTAATGATTGCCATCTGTCACCGCCAGTACGCGATTCTGGGTCTTCAATTGGACGTCACACAAAATATATTGGCGTGAACAGTTTAGACAAACGATATACATTTCGGTAGCGATATGAAATTTAAATTTAAATTTCCGGCGGTCAGAACGGCTCGGGAGCGTAATTAGAGGCTAATGAGCGCGAGTGTACAATACATGTCCGCTTGGGAGGAATTTTTAGAGCATATTTTGTTCACGAATTTACTGTATGACCGTTTTCGTGATATTGCATGTCTTTGTAGCTGTAAAAAGGTTAAAGATTTATGCTTTTTGATCTGCCAACCCGCATTTGGCCAGCGTGACAGACTATGGCCTTCATTGTGAGAGAAGATCGAAGCCGAGTAGTGGAATTGTATGGGTTGTAATGAAGATGATTACGTAATTATAAAGTCATTTAATTAACTTTTTCTACTCATTTCATCATGACATCGTTAATGATATTCATGCAGTTAATATTTAAGTCTTTTTGATGTTTAAGGGAACTGAGCTGTGAGGGCATCTATCCGTCATTGAGTTTCACTCAACGTTCTCTATTCGTGGTGTACGGCTGAACGAACGATGTTAACGTGAACGGTCCCTCCTGCTCCAACAATAACGACCTCCAGGTGGATGGACTCTGAACCATACAGTTATTCTGTATTCTTCTAGACTCAATCATAAAATGTTAATTACGTATTTGGGTAGCAGTGCAAGGGAGGCTATGTTAGGCGAACTCTTTATTGTACATAAAGAAATATAAGATAGGCGTTTATATACAATTATATGTACGGCATGACAAACAGCACAATTATATATAAGACATGACACACCTTACTTCGGTCAGCAGTGTGTTCGTAATGAGTTTACTGTTACGAATGTCCATGGGCGGCGGTGACCACTTACCGTCAGATTACCTGTCTGCACATTTCTCGGCTATCAACATAAAAAAATTCATTATGTTCATGGTGTTAACTTCGTAATAGTATAAGAAAATTTAAGATTTGATCAAATTTTTATAAATGTCGTTTTGGTCAAACATGGACTTTTCAGACAACGAAAGATATTTTGACTCCAGAGAGTGTACAAATAGGTATGTCGTTTATAAATAACAGTTAAGTCAGGACCAAAACCTGCGCTATCCGAACAAATCAATATCTTTCCTCCTATATGCTTTTTAAATAATCGTTTCTCCAGTACAAGAAGTTTAAAATATCATATTTCATATATTCATATTTCGCTAATATGGACTGCACATTAATGTCTTGTCAAGATATCACACCCATAACCTTTTGTCACAGGTAACTCTCATTCCCTGTGATCATTCGCCCACCCGTTCTTTCCTTTCCAACCCAATTCGGTAACTTTTGCCAATTAAGAAGCCCCCGATAATAACGTTAAAACTTCCCCGAGCCCTTTGTCGGCCAACTAATCGTGACACATCTGAAATGTTTTTGATTCCCTTGTTATTTTATAACAATTCATTTTGTTATTTCTCTTTCTCATTATCTATACATATAACTTGATAGCTAATTTGTAATTACGATTGCATTTTTGTATCGTTCAGCTAAACGTCGATCGATTCAGCTTTCACAACGACATTCCTTTTATTGTGGAATACCGTGAAAAATATCTTCAGTTAATTTTCAAATGACAACTGTAATCAATATTCTCAGGAAATATAATCCACTTCACGTAACAAGAAGATATCGTGGTAGAACACCAGCGGTCTTCAGAAACTCATGTCTTCGCGTGATCACTTCCAGTATCACTCTTGAGTATACCACAATTCCTAGTATGAAATTAAGGAATTTCATAATTACCACCATTGAATTCAGCAATTTTATAATTCGCACTTCCACATTGCAACTTCGATAGCACAAAGTGAACCACACAAATTTTGTTTCTCGACATTTTTTTTAAAAAAGCTACAAAATAACGATCTAAATTTTAAATATAATTTAAACAAAATTTTAAGTACAAAAGCGATACAATAAGGCTTCATTAAAGTAGTAAAATGAACCGTTGCAGGAAATTATTAAAATGCCGAAACAAAATGGCTCGAGAGACAAAAGGCACGTCAGAAAGTGACAGCGGCATTAAATTTAATAATATACCGGCATAAACATAATCGATGAAATCCTCTATCAATGGGCTATGGTTTGGGCACATTTAAAAAGCTTTTTGAAAACGTTCGGCAAAGTGCTCATTAAAGGGCAGAAATGAAAGGGATGACTATAAAAACCGCATCCATCGAACCACACCACAAATATCCGTATACTCATTAACGATATGTTGCACTACGTTTAATACGATATTGTAAAGTAAAAAAAGATTTTAATGTTGGTCAATCTTTAAAAAATTACGATTAAAAATGCCTATATTTTAAATTTTGAAAATCTATAACTGAACAAGAGCGATATGTATTTTGAATTTACTAAAATATTCAAAAAGGATTTTAAAAGAGGAGGAATATAAAATTTATATTCATTATGTTTTTCGAGATTTTCGCATCGCGACCACTTAAATGTAATCTAGAAAATTGAATTGATAATCACACCTTCATATTAAAATCTGTACAATCCGAGGTGAGCTAATTTCGTGAAAAACATTTATTTCCTAACATAGCAACAACATTATACAACGAACTAACTTATAAAATATGTTTAAGTAGTAAAAATAAAAATTCTCACCGCCATAGCAGAGTGAATTGAAAAATTTATTGTAGATTTTCTTGTCAAAAGCATTGTCTTATAAAAAGCAACAGAAAAAATGCCGCGTAAGCTGCAGATAATTGGCATTGTACTATGCACATGCACAAATGAACCATCGAGAAAACGAACAGAGGCAGAGGGGATTACCAATGGAAATATATGGAAAAATGATACGAGAATTTTTTAAATCTCCATCGATTCCGAAACCTTTGTAATTGTTCGCTACCTTATGGTATTTATATTGTATAGGCTATTCAAAGATTCACCTATTGTTTGTTTTAATATCACAGAGAGGTTCTTATTCGTCACTCGAAGCTATTCATAATAATATGTATGCAATATTATTTCCTTGTGCAGCTCATTCGCTTCTTTTTATGCAGATTAAATCTTAGTTGATATTGGCATACAAATTTATAAGCAATCGTTGCTTATATATATGCATTTTATGTACGGCTCCTTTTATTTTATTAAGAATTGTTTCGAAAGCAAAGCCAGTTCGAGTTACAAGTCGTCTATATTATCCGGAACGTCACATATTTCGCCAGTGAATAAATTTAGTCCAAATGCTACAGTAGCGTCACCTAGCCACACCATTGTGGCCCCGTTCACCGCTAATCCATTAGTGATGCGCGACTTATGCACAATGGTCGATGCCGAACCAGGCTTTGTACGGTTTCATCATTTGGGAAATCACTTATCATGTCGTTAAACCACGTTACGGCGTAGTGCAGTTCTGATAAGCATTACTGTACGAAACATCCAGTATTGTAAATTCACTAAAAGCGATGCTAGATTTTGTACTATTAACACTTAGATTAGAGAAATACGAATGCGTAATGAATTTAAAGGAGATTTATTTATTGATGACAATTGGTAGCAAACAATTTATTGATGACAGTTGGTAGCAAACTTGCCTACTAAGCGCGAGGTTAATATGTTTGGTTTGGGAGACATTTATACACACACAGTCAGACAAATGTCTGTTCTCTTGTTTGTGTCGTACAACACTAGAAGTCCTATTGCGGGGGTGTGAGTGAAAAACCTTCTTGGTGTAATCTACATTAGCGCTCTTCGTCACCTAAACCAGTGAGATGGTTTGTGGTGTTGCGTACAAGTTCCCAATATACAGTTGTATGTAGTTCCTATTTCCAATAAGTAATCAGTCCTCCCAAATCAACAAAACGTAAACTCATATCCAAAGCGGAAACTTGCCCATCCGACAGATTAATTTCTAATAGTTTGTCATAAGTAATTGAATCCCGGGTCCCATCTGCGGCTCAGTTACTGTTTACAGTTAATTGTTTGTTCTAAAGTAATTACTCAAATTATATCCCTCTAGGATTATTTTCTTCGAGTCTTTTGTACCTATTCTAAATACTAAATAAACTAAGTAAATATTTAAGTTGTCGTCTCTAATCTTAATCTTAATCCAGCTATTGGCATATCTTATTCAAAATCTCTCATTAATTTACTTTAGTTACCTACTTGAAGGTTAAATGTAAAAACGATCATACCTTCAGTGTAGTATACGGGTATTGAGTTATCAATAACTATAACTCTATCATCGTCCTTTCAACGGAAATCAGCATAGAATAAGTTCACCTTATCAGTTGCTCTCGGCAATTTTCGTTTTTCTTCGTGTTTTTTATGTCATAAAAAAAATACTTGCTCCATAGTTCGTGTACCTACGTCCTTGTCTTAATTTTATAGAAGATTAAAACCCTTGAACACTATCGTTAATATCAAAATAAAAATGCTCTAGTGGAACCCCGGAATTGATAATCTTGTTCATTGGGAAATTTTTCGTCGTTGTCATAGTGTCATAGTGAAAGTAACTGTTAAAAAACCAGTTTCGATGTGATCAAATCGCTCATATTCAAATGTTTGACATTACAATATTCTCCAGGCAATTTACAGTGACATTAAATATATAAATTCGTAATTAATTATCAAATCCATTTGTCTCAATATCACTAGCAAATCTGAATATAAATACGCATTCGAAGTGTACGTATAAAATTGCCAGATTAGAAAAGATTCACCTGTCAAAAAACGCCACTTGCTTCATCTCAAGTCTTGCATTCTCAACAAATTGTTAGAAAATTTCAATTGGTACCACCCACAACTGTGTTTTCCCTAGAATTCATTAGCGCCAAAGGCCGTATATATACGTGTACACAGACAAACATTGTTAAAGGAATCGTTTCAACGATGTAAACAAACCCCTTTTATATAAACAACTAGTGGAACGTATCACTCGTGCTGCATCGCCAACGGTACAGCGATGAATTATGGTTTTTTTTTTTTAAGTAAAAGGCGGGCAAACAGGCATACGGCCAGCCTGATGGTGAGTGGTCACCGTCGCCTATGGACACATGCAGCATCCAGGGAGCTACAAATGCGGTTGCGGCCTCGAAGAACCCGATAGATACTCTTTGTTAAATCGATGGCATTCACGAATATGACGATGAACTGGAGCTACGTAGTTAGTCACATTAATTAATTAATAAAAAAATCTATTATATAGATTAGGAAAAACATAAAGGAAAGCAAAATTAAAACGAAAAAAAACGCATTACAACGAACATAATTCAAATTTGATTTGATATTTTATTCTATTTTACTTTTGATTTATTATTGATTTTTAATTAAAGATTCTTCTTGTAAAGCGCGAAAAGATTATTATTTTATTAATATGATCAATCAGTAAATTTCTCAATTAATTTACCATAACAATAAAATGTATATTTTGTTGCATTCAAAGTATTTTATGTGAACAATGAGTAAATATTAAAGAATTCGAACTCTTCTGATATCTCTTCTAAGTTATTTAGTTTCTCGCTAGCAACCTAGCAAGTCCTAAGAGCTTCCGTGGAATCCCATTTTCTAGTCGTTCAACCTAAGAATGACGGGTGGTTCCGTTCCCCTTATCACCTATTTCGTTTCGCTACACCATGTTATCTTTATGAACAGAATTGTAGATTTAAATGGATCTTAAATCTAATTACTATCTACGCCGTTGGATTTAAATGCTGGAACGTTTACTTTATTGTCAGATGATACTATAGTATTAGCGCTATAGCTAGGAACAGTTTAATAAAATAAATAAAAATAATAAAATAAAGGTTCACACACTCACACCCCCGCACTAAGATTCCCTGTGTTGCGGGTGACATGGACATACACAATTATCACGTCACAAACACCCATGACCCGAGAACTAACATTTATCTGTCACATAAATATCTGCCCCGGCCGGGAATGGAACCCGGGACCCCACGCTCGGCAGGCAGGGTCACTACCAACTGGGCTACGGGGCTACGGGGTCGTTTAATGAGTGACTCTTTGGACGAATTTCCAGAATAAAATAAATTTCCATCTAGTTACTTGAAGCTAAGAGACCGGAGACGCTTAAAATTGAGGAGTTTCATTAATTTTTACGAGAAACCGTACATTACAGGTAGAATTAATCTTAAATGTAATTATTGTTCTAATCCGGATAGGAGACCTGATGGTAATTGATCACTTTCGCCTACAAATACTCACAATACCGGCAGCGCTATCGATGCGTTGCCAGTCAAGTAGAAAGTAATAGACCGCATGTCATTTATTTTCAATTATAAATAATTACTGGTCAGGATACATTACAACATGACAATTTCTTAGTCACTTAAACGAGAAAAAAACGCATAATAGTTTTATAACAATTAATAGACATTTACGATTGAAAATATTATTTCAATAAGAAAAGCTCTTTATGTAGTACACTATTAAGTGTCTAGGTTTTTGAAAGTATCAATTTTGGCCGTAGAAAATAAAAGTACAATAGAAAAGTATTTTCTAAATTTCTAAACTCCGCTGGAACCGGACGTAAACCAATAAATGCAGCTCTAATATCCGAACGAAAATGTACGGAGGGAGCGGAATGGTACGTATTTCCAAGACACGGTAATCAGCCAAAATATAGTCGGTCGCACGTACGAATCAGCGCGCAGAACGAAAATAAAGTTTTGATGTAAAAAGTTCCTCTTTTTATTCGGCGTGTTTGGAGAAAGTTGGAGAGTATATTACGTACATACGTACCGACGGGACGGAACCTGTGAATGACGTTTGGAAGAGTTTCGGCAATGGACGGGAGTTTCTTTAAAATTTTCGCTTTCACATACGTTTTTAGATGTGTTTTAGTGTCTGTGATTTTCGTATGTCCTTGTTAACCCAAAAAAGGTTTTTGTATTCAAACAACTTTTTAGGAACTTTAGCATGTGTGGAGCGCCATTCATATTTGAGTCCAAGCTAACGTTCTCTGCTCGCGATGCAGCCTGCTGAATGGAAAAGGCGCAGGATGCCAGGTCCTGTTAAAGATAGCTGGCCTGGGTACCACCCAGTTTAATCCCGTTCGTAATAAAGTACTTTCCTTTCTCTAAAAGTACTCGGAGGACTAAATAAAAAAGTTGGGCTTTTTGGACGTTATTACATTGATTGTCGGCAACGGTGACCACTTACTTTCAGGTGTCCCATCTGCTCACCTGACGACTATGGACATTGAAAAAAGTAATTACATTTAACTTAACATCCAACAATAACTATATTTAGTTCCTACACCATCGTAAGTATAAATACTAACCCTACCCTACGATTAATAAAATGTTAATAAACTACTCGCATTACCTTACCCTCGAGCATTCTTCTACGAAACTATTTCCAATTTGTTTGTATAAGTTATTATGAAGTTTATACAACACCATGGGAAATTAAGCAGCGACGGAAAAACGTTAAACAAGACATCATTCATCATGCTGCTCGAAGCGGGAATTAGGACTGAAAATGCCAAAATTCGTATCATAGATACGGATATTAATACAGCAAATGCAAGAAAACCAAAATCACGGTCACATCCGATATACTGCGTTATATAGTCAGTTGGAAGGTATTTGTTTTTCTGCTGTCTTTAAACTCCAGCTTTTTCTGTCTCCTGTTTTCATTCTAAAAAACTTAGCTTGCGAATGAATCAAAAAAGAATTCGTCTGTCTGTAACTAAAATTGGTTTATGAGCTTTCACAAGTTTTGTGTAAAAAAAATTTAATCACTATTGTTAAAACCAAAAGAATACAGAAGTAAGAAATACATAGTGCAATATGAATGAATGATTTTGCTGTTATATTATATGCATAATTGTACTATATTAAAAGGAATAAACTTCACCCTGCATAGAATACGAACCAGCCGCGAAATTAGACCCCGTAATTGAAAACCAACCAGAGTTCACAATAACAACCAATTAAAGAACAAATTAAAAAGATTCGTAACATCGTACCATTGAAGGAGGAAGCTAATAGAATCTCGTGGTATTTAAGACCCGCTGAGGCTGAAAACCTTTACCGATCGAGCGGGCGCCGGGTTACCTCGCGTAGTACCGCACAGTCTGAATACAAATGAGCAAATCTTAACCCTCAATCTGCTACTGAATGCATGCGAGAAGAACGATAAAAAGTCCCACCTGAACATTGATTTTTTAAAGAACATTTTTCCATTTCTCCCCTTTCTTATTACGTGCAGAATTTCGCTGAACGACTCATGCCCACTGGATATACTTATGGTATGTGTATTAATTCTAGTAATCAATTAATTGTATAAAATATTTCATATTATCGTATATATCATTCGGATTGAACAATTATCTAATTCATATATGTCGTAGAACAATGTGAATATCACCATGACTCTAGCTAATTTATGTATACATCGTATTATACAGTCTATGACCATCTGAATATTTACATTTGTATTACTTTTTAATTTTGTTTTTGATTTCGTAGTTGGGTTTTGAAAATTTAAAATAAGTATTTTTTAAATAACACCCGTTGACATAATCAAATGACTTCAATATTAGTTAAGATCATTTTTTTATCCATGAAACTAATACTAACTGTAGATTACTTCATTACAGGTAAGATTACAACACCATTGAGAATTAAAATAATAAAATCAATGCAGTTACCTTACCAACTTACCCCATTTTAATCTCGATCGTAAAGAATCAAATAAGTCGTAACGTAAAGGCTAGGAACTTAAAAAAACGCTAATAGTTCATAATTGCTCCACAATACATGTTTTCTGTCGTTACCGCTTTGAAACTAATTATATGGTAATACGTGTAATCGAGACGATAAAAACGTAAGGCTGCTTTATCGCCGCCGTGAGAAATAATTTCACGATTATTAAATGTTTCAGTAAGTTCCGGCTGTTCGCGGAGCGCTTTCGAAATAGTTGAATTTTGTTCATACGACGCTTTAGACATAACATTCTGTAGGCAATGTCATTGGTAATGCCTGAAATTATTTTGAGAATAACTCGCGTACGATGTTATTTTACAGGGTATCATATGTCGTATTGTATATTCTGTGTATTCTTTTCCATTTTCTACAGAAAGGCTGCCTTGAAAAGATGGTAATCTTAGCAATAAGGTATACTTTTGTACACCAAACCTTGTCTTTGTATGATTGTGTTTGGTGTATAAAAAAGATATTTGTGTCTTGTTGTGGATTTTTTCAGTCATTATGGACCATATATTATGTTGTTTTTAAATTTTGTATAAGTCTTAAGGAAGGAAGGAGGACAAATCTTACAGGAACCTGAAAGGTAACCGCAGCAGCTAAGCTGTCTGTAGCCAAAGCTGGAAAAAAAGAACAAAGAAATAGTTCACTAATTTAGTGGATATAAAAATGTTACAACAAGCCCTTTGTTGACCTGAATTCACTACGTGACTGAATAAGGTTTTAAATATTATATTATTTTATAGTCAATTATACTTAACACCAGCTGATATCCTGATATCATTACTCATCAATTCGATTTCTTCGCCATCTTTTTATACCTGTTATTATGAGAGATCTGATTCTAGTAGTTGAGACAGCAATAGGCAAATGTCAAATGGATAAGTTTTTTAAATAGTACAGAAATATAGAACAATCAAAAAGCGTTTTAGAATCCATTAAGGCTCAACTCAAACAAAACCGGATTCATTGCGTCACATTAGAACTTCAGAATAAGTTGGGACATGTTTAAACATCTTTATAGCAGCGAACACAGAAGCAGCGATAGCGTAGTGGTTTGAATATCAACCTCGCGTACGGAAAACTCGGGATCCAATCCTGCACGTACCTCTTATTTCCAATCAATTATCACTCGCTTTGATGAAAGAAAATATCGTGAGGTATTCTCCATAATGTTGTCAAAGGTGTATAAAGTTTGCGAACTCGCACTTGGTCAGCAGTTCGGACTATGGCGTTAACCCCTCATATTGTCATAGGTCCATAATTGTCCCGTACGCAGCAATGGAACAATTATGGGCTGTAATTACAGCTGGAAATATGTAAATAGCTACTACAAAAATAATATGCGCCATAGTACACGAGGAACGTTCTAATTCTCCGCTTACTATATTCTTATATAGGTACTTTTAAAAATGCTCACATAAGCATTATGATTTCTTTAGGATTCCTGCTTTTGCAGCTGATATATACATATCCACAAATACCCACGCCCCGAGGTTTGAAATTTTTCTTTGACATAATATCTGTGCCCTCCGGGATTCAAACCCATATTACGCAGATGCACATAGTCAGCGGCGATCATATATCATTACGCGCCAGTATATTCCTTTGTCAACTGTTAAATAACATTTCTATTTCTGATATGATTTTTACATATCCAACAAAAAGTACTCGAATAAAGCAATATTCAATATGTTGATTGCTTTGATCTTACGCGAAGTCATATTCGAAAGTAATGACCTGCTTTTAGGCATTCAAATGCAAAGCAAGTATTCAAACTGCATTCATTACAAGCCGCTGTGAACAGTTTGAAACAGCTTTAAAATGAAACACGGTGACAAGTGGAGCGCGCTCCGGACAATCGCGGAGTGTAATGCGCGAAAAATGAGCTGATGGAATCGTTCTCGCTCCGAGTCTTTTCACTTTACAGCTGTATACATTTGAATGTGGCTATTAAACTCGGACATAATACCCTATTACGGTAAAAAAGAAGCAACAAAAAGAAATAAGGCGTGAAGTAACAACAGGTGCTACCGTGTTGCTAGCAAACTATGATCGGATCACAGGTGATAAATCTCACTTTCAGCTGTAATTCATCAAACATATACTCACCGTCACCTCAGGTTTGCCTGGTGACGAATGCCAATTGGTTTTGAATCTGTTCTTTGAAACCCTAGTTTTACGATATTACAAAGATTAAACAAAGAAGTGACTTATTGCTTTTAATTCGATCTCAGTGGAACTTCGTTAGATATCTCCATGCACTTTTAATCTTTTTTGCTTATTTCAAATAAAGTTCTATTTATTTTAGTGAAGGAAAACATCGCGAGGGATCTAAAGATAATTACTTACAACTAAGATCGATCAAACTCTAGCAAATTTAATGGGATTATGAATGTAATTAAATTTAATTCTAATAACTTTAAAACCCAACTATAATTATGCTCGTACTTCATTCTCGAGATTAGTAACCTAAATCTTGTGATTTCACAGTATCTAAGTATTCACCATAAGTAATAATTCTTAATTATTCAGCTTACTAATCTCTTCGAACGAAGCACTTTGTATAATTAAGATAGAACTTCACGTACAGGTAAGTTCGTTTAAACTTTAATAAAATAAAATGGATCCTTACAAATCTATGAATCTACTAACTGAAGGTTCTCAGAGTATATCATTTATTTTATACGCCGTAAACTTAGTG
Source organism: Megathymus violae (assembly GCA_003671415.1). NCBI lineage: Eukaryota > Metazoa > Arthropoda > Insecta > Lepidoptera > Hesperiidae > Megathymus > Megathymus violae. Next base: position 2,047,815 of record PDGT01000043.1, read on the forward strand.
AAGGTTTACGGTTGAGTTGATACTTTTCTACATATCCGTGAAATAGGTGAACTTCGCGATACAGACTGGTTCATTTCTCGCAAACAAACCCGCGAAATATTTTACATACTAATACGCTCCATCGGGGCTGCATCGTGGAGATGTCTGTTTTACATTGTTCAAGAATACATTTTTAAAGAATATTCCGGGTAAAACGAATGATGTGAGTACGAAAACGGATCCCTCACTTTGTATTATATACAAAGAACAAACAAGAAATGTGTTGTGTGACAAAATATTACAATAATATAGTTCATTAAATTATAAATAAAACAAAATATAATAAAAAATTTCACCAAAAATCCTCCTTCGTCTCAATCGAACGTCCCATGAGTCGTCATGACGTCACATTATGTTTGATAGAGAAACCTTTAAAAAAAAAAAATTAGCTATTATTTACAAAACACATAACTCTGTCTTGTTACACTATAAATTCTCAATACTCAACCGAAGAGAACGTACATGAAGTGGGAATGGATTCTGTTCGATCAACGTAACTAAAATAAAGCGAACACCTAAGAATCCACTCCAATACATTTGTTTCTTGATGTACATACACTGTAAAGGAATTTGCCATTTACCGAGTCAGGGATCATGTTTTGACTAACGCCTTTACTTCAGTATTAGTTTATATAGGTAGTCAGTCAGGTATAAAACTCTACTACCCGCACGACTTACGCCAGACTTAAGGTGGGGTACAGCGCCAAGCGATCTCCTACTCCGTTCAACTTAGGCTCGTCCATTGTTTAGAGTGCGCCATTAGCAGGAAAATTTGGTTTAGACTTAAGGTAAGCAGAGGCCCTTACACCCTAATAAAATTTTAACTTCAAAAAAATCATGGTCATTATTTAAAAACACATTACCATTGTATAGATTCAGTGCGTGTAATATATTTAAATTAAAATTCAAGAAAAGCTCTCGACTATTACCAAGTAAAATTATGCGAAGTGATGTTAAAATTAAATAGCGTAAGCTGAACTTAACAAAGTTTAACAGTGAAACAGCTTAAGGCACAGGCAGCCTCTGTTCTACAAAAGAAATTCTATTCACAATCCATGTAGAAACACTTTATCTTCATTGCACTTTTAAATTCAACTAATGTGCAGAAAATTTCGGTCCAAACATTGAATTGCCAATATCAAACATAAAGCAAGACTTTGGAGCGAGAGTGTGTTGATATGTGACTTTGAAGTTGTAACTTTGCACGCAAAGTTTTAAATCTACTTGAGCGTCTGTTATTAATCAAATCTACGTAAAGATTCTTCTCTTTACTGTCTGCGTTCATAAGGTAATTGTTTCTTAATTTAACTTATGCATTTAATATTTAAACATGTTATAATTTGTTTAAGTTTATTCAAACAGAGAGTTTCTTGGTAGGTGATTTTAAAGTGACTGTTTCGTTGCGAAATGGACATATGTGTGTGTAATACTACAAAATATATACCATATATACATGTATGTAACGTCTGTATATTACTACATACAGTATATTCGAAATGCTCATATTTCGAAGGCTTATGTTAACTAAAGTCACGACCGGTAGATTAAAGGTGATCACTTGGAAAATAAAAATCTTGATCTTTTCTGAACTTCGGAGAACACGGCAAGCCTATTAACTATAGTCAAACATAGTTTGTTAAGTAATGTTGGAACGATTTGGAACAACACAACAATATTTGATACTTTGAACTACCGACCCAAATAACCCTTACACCAATCTCAAATCAGTTTACTCTAAGACTAGACTTGTGCGTTGCAAAAGAACGGTCCTGGGGTAAAAGAAAACACGTAGTTTGTAATTATCATGAGCACTAGCATTACACCGCCTAATGACGCTTTAATTGGTGTGTGTTATATGTGCAAAGTTACATAAATTTACACGAGGTAAAATTTTGTCACAGATTACATTGTATGTAATCTTAGCTCAGGAGTAGCACCTTTAAAGAAGAAGATGGTCGTCCTAGAATCAACCCCTAAAGCGAATGTACCGTAAAGTATTTCAGTTGAATGGTCGCAGTGCCAGTAAAAAAGTAGGTTTCACGCTTTCTTCTTCGCTTGTAACGCGTCACTGATGCTTCTAGTGTAATGGACGCCTATAGACGGCGATTTGACTTAACATCAGATATTTCTGGCAGTTTGTTGATTATAGAAAAAAAAATCACGTTGGTAAATGTATATGTCTGAACGTGGCCCCGTTTTCTACCTCTACATTGAATAGTTCTAGTGATTCGTGTAGGGATCATTTAATGCAGATTAATTTTAACGCCTTACAGCGGTCCGTAATGCAATAAAATCTAGTTCAACTCACGCGTTAAGTGTTATTACTTAAGCCCTGGTTAGAAATGGTGCTTTTATTGCTATTGAAATTCCCACAATCCAATGATATAAACAATGATTGCTTAATGATTTTAAAATAATAGTTTCTTACACAGCTGTCTGTGTATATCTGTTTCTGGCATCGTAGCCCCCAAATAGATGAACTAATTTTGATTTAGTTGTCTTTATTCAAATTCAAAATCATTCCAACATTTCAATATTGTGTAAATAAACATAGCCACGTAATTTTTGCCTCTACTACCGTTGTGAAAAGGTTTTTTATTGTTATTTCAAAGGTTACGTGATCGAGAGTTCGTAGTGATTTTAATGTATGGTTAAAGAAAATATATTGACCTGTAAAGATCACCAGCTCTTTTTAGTTGATGAAGAGATGTGAGACGTTTTATAGCTTTTTTGGATTAGGGGTTCTTTAAAAGAGAATTTTTATTCTCAAGACATAAGAATATATTAGAAATCAAATATTATCTACTTCGGTAAAACTATCCATTCGTTTGAACAGTGTAAGCAGCAGAATTGACAATTGATACATTCAACACGCTTATGTTAATAACTGAATTGATTCTATGAAATACTTATTTGTATTTATAATCTTGAAACCAACTTTTGTGTCAAATGTAGATAATTTAATTTGTTTTCATTAACAGTATTTATTCTGTTTGTGTATTATAATGATAGTTCACATATGTACACTTGTACAGAGAGATTGAAATAATTTTCAGCAGTAAAGAAAACACAATTGACGCAAAAACAATTTAAATGTTCAGCAGCATCTAAACAAAAACAAGATGGTATTTACCAAAACAACCAACGAACGTAGTTTAATTCTGTGAAAACATAAAGTTCCCTTCAAGCGCGAGAGTGATGACGTCGCGTCGGTGTATCTTATTTGTATCAAATTAGTTCCAAGCGCTGTACGCGGGCTGCTCGGAAACTTGTTACGTGAAAAAAGATGTACTGAAAACAAATCTTGACTTCAAACAACGTAAATGACATTAGCCAACGAGTAAATGACCAACACCACCAACCAAGCAAAATGTTCATATACTTCACTGGTACTTACATATCAGCTAACTCCTACTAGTGTAGAGCAGTGTACTCGACAGTAGTAAAGTACAGTAGTAAAGACAGAAGTTTCTATCGACACCAACCATCGGGCTATGAACCATTAGGTATACATATAAATCTCAACTATTATCTATATATCAATGCTCGTTAATCTACGTGTCCACAAAAAATACTTATATTACTGACAGTTCCTCAAATTCAAACCCCAAAGCGAACAAAATAAAGCAAAAACGAATTTATGTGACAGATAAAAATTCACATGAGTTTTTTTTGAGCCTATTGAATCACCAAGTTATTTATTATTACAACATTTTTGAATAACCACAGTACTATTGAACACAGCCCGTTAAGTAAATCTAAAATATACGTTATATATCAAATCGGCACCGCAAAGGGCTTCACTATTCCGCATAATCTAATAACTTACGTGTTGACAGGAGATTTCTTGCAGGCTTTTGTTACGAACAAATTGATATCTATGAATAAGATACTCTATTTATTTTGCAGTCCCGTAAACGCTTTTGCTGTACACGTAATAAGAATCATATTGAATTGACAGCTACCTACGATCGTCGTGTTCATTTTGATGAAGTATTCTAGTAGGTGATGTAAGCAATTATCATAAAATTATTATTGTAAAGAGCTCTATCCATATTTAAGCCCAAGCCAACCTTTCCTACCCGTGGTGCTCTTTGATGAACAACGGCCGAGGATTTAGCGAATAATCCCTCCTATTGTAGGTCACTGGACTCTGTAACATCCAGTTCAATTCTGATAGTATATAATTCTTTAACCGCCTAACTAACTATCGCCCTTCTTCTAGAAACAACTATGAAATGTTTTTACGTGCCAACAATAAGAGTTACATCTCTGGGCGGCGATGAGCGCTTTCCCAATAACCCGTCTGTTTATTCGATGGATATTTACATTTAATTAATTTGAACTTACGTCTCAGTTGCAATCACCGACATCTGAACCACTAGGCAATCGTTGCAACAAAAGACTAAGGGCAAGATACATTAATAAAGGCAAGTGTATAATTAAAGAAGGAATTCCACGCAGAAATTAAAAGCCATGCCACCCAAGACACTCAGACGCTAAGTCACTAGTTTGGAACACATTTACATAGTACCCCACTCCCAAATTAGAGCCATTCGTTAGTTTAGGACAATCTACATTGGGTTCCAACTTCAGCTTAATATTTACGATCATTGAGTGCTTTCATGGCTTTTGTGGTACTGTGGGTCGCTTGACATTAATTGTCCCTCTGCCATCATAATGGAGTAATATTAGCGTCATAATCACAACCTCTAATTATAACTATAATAAATAATAATCCCACTGGTGCGCTCGAATCTACTATCACATTGCCCTGTAACTTATAGTCATAGTTTACCACGCTACATTGACAAGGTGTAGATTAGAAACCGTTGCAGAGAATTCTCAGATGTGCAGAGTACCTTGCATTCTTTTTCTATACCGAAGCAACTATTAACATTGGCCTGTGGGAAACTAACGTCTTACGTAGACAATCACCGTATGCTTGGTGACAGTACGTGAATAGGAGAAAAGTAGTACAGGTCCATGAAAACAGACGAAACGGTGCACGAGAAACGCACTAAACATGTTTTTATCTGTACATAAACTGAAATGTTAACGTGTATCGTGACAAACAACTGCACTGCTTCCATTTGGTTTTCCATTTAACGCACCTAGTGTAAGGGACGTCCGAAGACTTCAGCGACCACTTACCATCGAGCGATACGTCAGATTGTTTATCAGGTATTGACATACAGAACCCGCTTGTCAAATAAAATTTAAATTTCCGATGGCTGTCATCACCTGAATGATGACCGATGAAAATGCCAATCAACCGTCAAATTGGAAGACTTGGCAACACTGCGTCAGCTGTTGAATGAAAAAGTGTTGTAGGAAGCTCGCTTGTCAAATAAAATATCAAATCCAATATTTCAACCAACGCACTTAAAATATCACACGGTGGATTTTAAACAATTGAACTCGCTACGATCAGCGGCCTAGCGGTCATTATCTGAATTTTACATGAATGTCGTGGGATTAAAGGGGATGAAAATATCAATCAACCGTTAATAGGAAGACTTGGCAACACTGCGTCAACTGTTGAACAGTAGATGTGTATACTAAAACTTAATATTAGGCTCATTCCCTTGCACTCGAGCCGAGTATGTGAGAATAAACGAATTCCAATGACTATGTCAAATAACTTTGACACGCCACATAGGTACTTAAAACAGTGGATAATTGAAGCATTGTCACCATAACTCAACAGAGGCGGCGCCGGACACGCGAGCAACGAGTACATCCATCGCTGTTGGGTTTAATTAGATCCGACTTAGGGTTGTTAATTACATTCAATTTAGTGCTATAATAATTTAAGACTGGTATTGTTTCTGCTAACTTGCTACCACTGTATAGTATTAAACAAAGTATGTTTGTGTAAACACAAGAATCCCAAAATTGATTGCATTGATTTTCTCGCGTTTTATCTATACTAATAATAAAATTCTAACTGATCGCTTTCTGTACATGAACGATATATGGGAAATAACATTATTACGGGCCTTTCTTAACATAATAGAACCCAAAACAATAGTTATTAGAATGTTTGTCTGTGCGTTTGTTCCCGCTAATCTCAGAAACGGCTTAACTGATTTCGTTCTAGCTTTCACTAATGTTTTGCAGTTAACTTCACTTAAAATTTAAAGTTTGTTCATTGTAATCCGTATATATATATATATATATATATATATATATATATATATTTGCACGTCTGAGAGTAGGTACTCCATTATTCACAAAGCTGTGTAAAGTCTGCCTACCCGCACTTGGACAGTGTGGCGGAATGTGGCGTTAACCAATCTCATTACGAGTGAAGACCGAGGCCCAAAATGAGACAATTATGGGTTGTAATGAAGACGAAGTCGTGTATGAAGACATATGTAGGTAAGACTTATAAACTTATCTATGTATGTAAATCTAGATAATTTCAAAATATTACATACTATCAACCCGTCCCAAATTTGTTGGAGATCAATAAATCATTATTAAAGGTATACATTTGATATTTTCATCAGGAATATTGTACCTTTCAAACGGTAAAAGAATTTTTTAAATAGATGCCGTTGTTCCGGGGATTACTTTCCGTATGTACACAAACGAAACCCTCTCTTTATAATATTATTATAGATATATACAATATGAAAACTGGTGAGTCTACGACCGCACTTCGGTTTCATCGACAGACCCTGAGCATCAAACAAAGTCATATTTCATGCTCATAGCATTGCTCTTTTTTGGAACTTATAAAAATGTCCCAAATATCAGGTCAATCACATTGCCAAAGAGTGGCTAAAAATAGATTGCAAATATTTATTGTCCTCACATTAGGATTTTCAGTGTGGTAAATATTGGCATCATATATAAACTATACCCGAGAACGTGCGTTTATTTAGCATATAAACATTTATCCCGAGCCGGGAACTTTCTTTTGGCAATGTTAGCACGAACTTGGCTACAGCATCGTTACTAACCCTAGATCCTTTGATCTACTTCAATTAACGCGGCCGGTGAGTATATTTATTTTTATTTTTATGCGCGTTATTACCTTCAACGCCGTTCTCCTACTACGCTGTGATATTGCTACAAACATATTCTTTCTTATTCACTGAGAAATCAATGAAGATTAAATAAAAAAACTCAAGTAGCAAGAGACAATTTAATGCTACGATAAAATAAGCGTTTATTTCGCGACAAAACGTTTCGAACACGTCAAATATAAACAGAGTTACCATGACCGCTGGCAAACACACCGCCATCAGTTCCGTGCCAAGCTGACCACAACTAGAATGGCGAGAACAATCCAATTAACGTAACGCACACATTTAGCCTAAGCGGGGTCAGCTGGATGAGCTGGTGTTTGAATTGATAAAATTCATGTCTGATATTTATTTATTATCATTACTGACTTGGTAGACATTGTTATACAGTATTATCAAAAAAAAAAAAAAAACTCGATTTCTTCTATACGAACAGACATAACGCATCAACTTTTTCCAGTAAAGCCTAGTTTTTTTAAGACGCAGCAAGCCCAATCATTAATCTTTTGTCTTTGTTAACATTATTTATTTTTGCGTTTTCCCTACCATGAATTTGATTAACTTCAGTTAAAAAATAATAAGGAAGTTAAAGTTAAATACAGTATAATTATTTATCATTCAAATGTATCGAAAATAAAACTCCTCCAATTTTGATTTTTTTTTTAAATCAGTAGGATCTCGAAGCGTTTGTAGGTACCTCGACGGCCTGCTCCTAAAACTGACCAACTAGGAATGATTGAACGCAGATCAACAATATATGGCTTCGGCTGTGGTCTATAGTTGGATGGATAATCAATTTCTTAAACGTGTATGTACTTCAAACTGAACGTTAAGCCATCGTTAGCATGACGGAGGCCTTGAATTGGTGACTCGAGCATCGACAGATTCACCCGTTATCAAGACCTCGATGACGAGATAGATAATTTCGTCATATAACGGGATAGTAAGGTTCCAATTAAACTGGAACTAGTCTATAAAGTCACGTAAACGAAAGTTGGAAATGACTAAATTTTTCCTGTACTAAATTCAAATAATCTTAACTGCTCAACAAATAGAACAACGAAAATGGTAGCAATATTTAAAATGTATAAAATGCGCGAAGAACAATTCAAATGTCGTCATCTATCGAAACTAATCCAGACCGCAGCCATTGCCGTGCGTCAGCCCTGCCGCACTAGGAAATGCCGCGAACAAACGAATTAGCGCTGGGCGCCACTTTCGACTATAAAAAGTTAATTAAACACGAACGCGACGTGTCTGCTTATCGTGGCCTAATTAGACTAGTTGCAAAGACAAAGAGTTGCTACAAACAAAACAAGCAATATGTTTTAATGCTGAAGTTCTTTTTATTTCAATAACAAACTTAGCTTGATAATAAGTAAGTGCCACTAACTATGAACATTCGTGACATAGAAGATATTAGCATCGAGTCGACAGCCAATTAGGAATCGAGAAGCATGCCCATTACAGGCTCTCCAATACTGCAACCGAAATATATTAAGCTAAGTTATAAAAACATTAAATAGAATGTGCTATCAACATGATACAATAAAGTAAAAAATGTGTGAATTTATGTAAATATACCTACGACTAGCGCCATCTGTCGTTATTAAGACGATAAATAAGATCAGCATAAATTGAACGCACAACTCGTAATGTTGATATTCTCGTCCTTTATATCACAATTACATGGGCGTGAATAAATTTGACATTTTTTTGCTGCAGTCTTTTATATTTGATATTATCATGATAAAATGAGTTTACCTTACGTTGATCCCCGAAAAAGCGTTTAGCATACCCTCCCATGCATTGCTATGTACTTTAAACTAGCATTTTGCCAGATTGTGCGGTTGCAACCGCCAAGTGTATGCAATACAAGGACTTATTGAAAACGCCCATTGTATATTTATAGGCGTTGCCATATCCAATGACTTTTCTGCCACCATTCACGGTAGGGATCTTTTGAACCGATGACGTAGTCAGGCTTTCAAAAAATGTCTGTAAAAACCAACTTTGTTCAGTTATAATTTCATTTATTCATTAAATCATTCATGTAATGCGTCTAGTTATAAAATGTCATGTTATAAATGTCGGATGGACATCGTAGCTGACGTCATGGTCAGAGATCTTTGCGGACGGATAATTAAGAATTCGTGCAGAGAAAGATTTCCACAAGACTTCGCTACTAACAATAATCACAAACGAAACGTGTTAGTAGCAGAGAGGTACTAGCCCTGGAAGCCTGCTACAGCCCCTGTCAATCAGATAGGCTCCGTTCAACGAGCTGCCGAGTGTTGACTCATAGCAAGGGTGCTGCCATTACTCAGGTCACGAACCGCGTTCCACTTAGCAACCTGGCTTACAACCGCTTGTTTCAGACTGTCTCCGACGAATTCTTGTTGGGGCCTTAGTAATTTCCCCACACACTACCACAACAATAACCCTACTTGTCGAGAGTATCATAACACAAGTATCTCGCAACGTACGTTAACATGCAATGTGTAACACTTTTGTTACAGAAGCTAGATTTAATAAACATACAGGGCAGTTTCAAATTTCCGCATCACGGAACTATTTTCCAATAAACTTTAGCCTTTGATTGAAGCGGTTATAACTTTTTTTTTATTAAAGGAGAGTGACAGTTAGGTGTATTTAATCTATGGTTGACGGAGCAGGGGGGCGTCGGCCGGGGGTCAGGGGAGGGTGAATAAACAGAGTTTAATGAGTATTGGAAAAAGCGGCGATCCACGGTCGGGTGTTTTCTGTACATTTTGTGTGCAGTCGCGTTTAAACAATGGCGCGTAACTAGCTGTTCCGAATTTAATTTGTTGATTATTTTTCACAAAGGCCCTTAATGAGGTGTGGACGGCTTTTAAATGTTTTTACACGAGCGCTGATTGTTTGTTAAACTCAATCGAGGGTTCCTCGTGACTCTTTACTGGTTGATACTATATTACTACAATGTTTTCTTAATGGGTCACAGAATTCTGTTTGTATGTTTATTTGTTTGTTTATATTAATGTAAGTATGTATTACCAGTATGCACCATCATGCCGAAACATGAAGAATCACGAAAATTGTTGAGATTCGATATACATTAAGTTGTCTACGCGCACTTCAGTAGGATTTTATTAAAATTTAATAGTTACCACTGTAGTTAAGTGACCATCAAGTACCAAGCCCACTTGATAATTCTGCTCACCGAATAAAGGATGTGAGCTCGATTCCCGGCCGGGACTTATGTTTGTGCAATATATATATATATATATATATATTTATTATATCTTTGATTTATATCATAAATATGATACGTATTATTTATTCGTGAGAATTACAAAATTAAATTCACAACCAACTCTATCAATAACTGCATATATTATTCACTCCATGCTTACGAAAATATATGTATTGCTGGCGTGAAAATCGATTATCACAAAAAGTGATAAGTTCGGACAGACCCCCCAATACACTACAACCGAATGTTATTATGTAATAAACGTCAATATACGCCGACACTCAAAGTTACCTATCTCTAAAATTTATATTTTACACCGAGTAAATTTACTCGAGTCTCCAAGCGCCGTTTCCTCGAAGATTCCTTATAAAAGGCATATTTTTTGGGTCGTTAAAACGGTATTCAATAAAATTGATATAAAAGTTGCCGGGTTCGTGGGACTATTTTTCTTTGTTGATGAAGAAGAACGTCGAGATTAAAAGCACTTTTGGATTGTTATCAATGATGTCGGATTGGTTCTTGTAACTAAATCAATGTTGGATTTCGTTCGTTTAAACATCTTATCCCCGGTGCTTATTCGTGAACATTGAGTTATGAATCGACTCAAATTAGTCCAACACTCATTTCAATTGTACCCTTGAATTCGTGACATCGAAAAGTAGTTTAAATAGAAACTGATATCGATGTGGAATATATAATTGTGAAGAATGAAGAGTTGGTCAGATAGTCAATAGTAACTCGTATCTCAATCGAATCGACAAACAAATCAAATTTAATTTTATAATCAACACTAATGACAACGACCTCGTAGCCCAGTTGGTTCTGATCCTGCCTGCCGAGCGAGAAGTCCCCGGTTCGATATATGGCCAGGGCAGACATTAATTTATAGGACAGATAAAGGTTTTTTTTGTCGTGTCATGCGTGTTTGTGACATCATATTTGTCTACAACCATGCCCACTTACACCACAGGGGATCCTAGCGCAAAGTGTATTAACCTTATTTATTTATTTTTTAAGTTCGTTTTTATATACATATGCTTGAATTATTCACATGCACATAAGTATTCTAGCTTATTCTTTTCGTGCGTTTTTTACCTTAAAAGTGACTCTTTCCGCTTATAAGATGATATGAAGGCCGAAGTGACAGTGGAGATGAAGAATAATACTGCAGATTGATGTGTAAGATATGCTGCATGCATCCTAAATGACAATGAGAAAACGTTACTGATAAACAAAGGACGAGGTGATGGAGTCCGAGAAGGCCGAGCGACGTCGCTGGGTTATAGAACAACCAGTTTAATCCTGAAAGTATTTGTTCAAGGTAGTAAAGTTTTTTAAACGCTTGACTAATTACCAATATCCTTCTAGAAACCACTGTGATATGTTTCTACTCCTTTCATCAGTCATACACAGATCACCCGCATCCTTCTTTGCTGGCAATGCATTTGTAACACCTTTGATATTGCGAACATCTATGGACAACATTGACCATTTACCATTTACCTTCAGGAGATCAGTTTGTTCGTTTGTGAGCTATTGATTTACATAAAATACAACATATATTAAAAACAGAAAATCATGAATACTCCTTGCTTTAAAAATATTTCACAATTATTCAAAGTCTATAGACATTTTACCAGATTGCCCGCAGGCATCGCCGTTATTTTTCTTTATTCCCCGGAATTAATGAAAACCCTTAGTAAATGCAAACACAAATCAATTATATCGTGTTTACGCATTCGAGTTACTTGTTTGGGCGTGTTTGATGAAAATCTATAAAACGCATGCAAATATTTAAGCGGACCAACTCATTGGGCAAAAGTACCTATGTACTTGATTGATTAGCCGTGATCGGAGGTCTACTTACTCGTAATGTTGTCATTTCTGGCCGAGTTCATAAACAATTACACATTGTAAAACGCATTTTTATAATGTGATTTGTTTCCATCCATCCTTAAATCCTATCAAATTTTCCCAGCACGTTATTGACTGAAATCAATGGTGCCAAATTTGTCCCGTTAATAGTTGCTGGGATGTATTTTTTGTGTGATAAACAAGCAAACAGATGACCTGAGAGTAAGCGGTCACCTTCGCTCAAACCACCTCACCAATGCAATGCCGGCCAAGAAGGCCGCCATAAACCCGCTTCTTGAAGAGTCCCCATATCGCAGCATTGTGGGCATACCGCTGATAGTCATTCATTCCACAATTTGCACATACTGGCAGGAAGTGACGAGCGCCACGCATAGAGGTGGTGCCGCCGAATGTAATCCCTACCAAATGGTATAATTATTTACATCCCTGATTAGTTAGCTAGCACCCACGCGGAATATTTTAATTGTATTTCGATTATGATGTCGAAACGGCAGTTAATCCGCGGACTTCCCGCTTTTCTTACGGCCGGCAAAGCAGCAACGGTTGTTTTAATTTTTACAAATGTTCATATGAGACTGTGACCACCCTTGGACTTGTTTACCTTTTCTATATCACCTCGTTTATCGTGATTTAAAACTTTTAATGAAAACTTACATTAGAATCATTTTTAATGTGTTCCGACTTGTGGTCGTTATTTTATTGATGCGTGCAAAAAGGTAACACATATGTGCAAAGAGGTAACTCAATGCATTTATTAGCAATTTATCGTATACCTACCTTTCATACTGAATGTGTGAAAACCTCACGTCCTTATCTTTATACTCCAGTCTTTTTTTTCTGCTCACATAAAATCTTTTAGCCTAATATTGGCATAAAATTACCTCACATGCCGTTAAAGTCTCTTAGTAACATTGTTCTTTGTTTGTTTCAGGTATAACATACAAACTTTTTTTCAGAGGTGCATTTCGTAAGTTAACATTACCTACTTGAAAATTTCAAAAATTATTTGAAAATTTAAGAAATAATTTACTTTTGTGTAAGGCGAGAACGAGGGTTTATTTATTTATTACCTCTATTTAGAAACCTAGCTATTAACAATGGCGGACTTCAAGCCTTAAGGCAACCTCCCTCGGTCAACTTACGGTGTAAGTGAGAAATTTGTAGTAAGTGGAACCAGTAAATATAATTAATAAAAGTATAAAAAATAACAGTGTTATACTTATATAAACATATGTACATATTCAATAGTAGGTAGACTTAACATAGTGTTCTCGGATTAGTTTCCTGTGGACGGAGTTTTTCTGATATTTACGGGCAGGGTAACCCATAGCTATGTTAACGGTAACACTGCTATAGAACGCCCTTTTCATGTAAAAATGTAATGTAATGCTTAAACAATCACAAAAAACATATAGTTAAATTGCTGTTATTTCTGCGCTTTAAAATTTTTATATATTTACTTTTGAATATTTTTTTACAACTTTAATATCGATGGTTTCAGTCAATTGCAAACGAATTAAATAAATAAAGTGGTCCTCAAAAGCAAGAAAGATGAATTATAACAATAATGTATCAATTTACGATTTTATATTTTATAAAGAAAGTTTCCAATATTAGGAATCTGTAAAGGGAAGGGAATAAGTTTGAGAAATATACTTGGTAGGGACATCGCTTGCCGAGCGAAATTTGCAGTATCAGTTCAGTTTTATCATACCAGGGTTAACTGTCAATACTTATATTGACAACGGCAGGTTATTTACCCAGACCAAAACCAAAGTAGTGTGCGCGTGGCTTCAGAATATCGATTGCACTTCTAGCAATCGATCCCATTATTGCACAGCCGACTTTATGACGTAATTAAACGCCCAACAATTGTTTTTCGGTCCACAGCATCTGCCGGAGACCGTAAAACACAAATACACCCAGATTGTTCAATAAACGTCGGGAATTCCGTTTTTATCGGCCTCGTTCCGAATCAATCATTTTCTTCGGACGCTCGAGTCTATAATTTTTATTGGAAATATAAATGGGGATAAATATATTTTTATTCGTCCATAACTACGTAGTAACAGTACAGTACAGTAGTAGTAGTAGTAGTAAGTAGTGTGTATGAAGCAAAACGTTGAAACATTTTTTTTTAATATTATGTAAGTCTGACAGGAGCCATTAATAGGGCCTTACCGGAAATCAGTATTACAATACAGTTGTGACAAGTATAGATAACTCTTTGTTAGACAATACAGCAACGTGCAATTTTCATGCATTTTTATTACTATATTCAATAATATATAAGGAATTTTCAATATTGCGAGAAAGTAAGTAAGTAAGTAAGTAAGTAATAGTAAGTAACATTACGTATAAATGTAGGAATCATATTTCCCGACCCAAAGGGATGGTTCTATTAGATCTCTTATGTGTGACTTCAATATTTTACTATGTAGATATTGCCTGAAGCAACCATTAATTAATGTTTCCTGTCTATCAAACAGCATAATGACTGCTGCCTAACAGCTTTTCAAAGTCTATAACCAATTTATAAAGGCAAGTTAAATATTTGTGAAGCTTTATAATTCTTTTTCAAATTGCCTCACCACTATTTAATGTGCCGTGATTTTACCTGATCTGTTGTAAATTAAACTCCATTTTATTTCATTCATTCCATTCCATTCCATTCTAATTTTTGTGAGTTTATGTGCCGGTATAGTCTCAAATAATGGGAATTAATCGATTGATTCTTAAATATAATATAATTATCATATATTTTTATTCGTACATACATAGCAAATATAAAAATGAAAAATATTGGAAATTTACAAGCAAATCAAATTTATTTACTAAGGCTTCCAATCGTGGTATCAACTGTTCCAGCGATGCTTCACAAAATCCATGACTAAGGACTAGTTTTCGAATACTATAGTTATATAAGCGTATATGATGCGTAAACAGAAAAATAATAAAATTGGGTACCATAATTTACGAATAGCTATAGATAGTCGTATCCATAATATTGTTAATAGTAATACAATACGACTCTCAATGCCACTGTAGACGGCTAATTAACCAGAAGCTATGTGTATTCGCTCATAGGAACAAGACCTTGCATTTTGTGAAGAGTTGTTTAAGAATATTGATCAGAAAATCCAAAATAACGTCATCACAACCATCACAAGATGTGTACGCGAATATACCTAGCGCTTGACGCCGTAGGTGTCAACGCATGTGACCGGCGCAACTCGACTGGGAGCGGCGTTCTCCAGCACCTACAGGTTTCTCACTAGCACGAATAAAGTTTTTTTTCTAAAATTTTCTGAATAATAAACCCAATGTTAAGTCAAACGAAGTTTATGTTCGACGAATCGACGACTTCGACAAGATATTTAACAGTAATTTAACCAAAAAAAAAATATTATTATTTTAACACTGAATAATTCTCGTGTTTTTGAGAACATATTCTACTGAATATAAAACATAAAATGATTTATTGAAATCGTAGTTTAATAGGGTTCACCCGATTGGTTTCGGACCTCTCCGAAAATCATGAGCCATTGACGACAAGAGCGTGCTTGCAACTATATCAGACAATGACATTATTATATCAAAAAATTATACCCTTATAATCATTTCTCCTAGCAAAATAACGAGTGAATTAAACACACGCTTAGCCCAAAGAGCATGATATCGTGGGTATTGTGTAGTGTTGAATGCTATAATTACAAAAATTCTTCTTCTTCACGTCCCATCTCCATCAAGGAAGTCGGCGACCATTTGTCGATACGTCTCTTTATCAGCAGTCATATGAACTAGCTTATCTGTTCTTTTAACCCGCAGCCAGTCCCTTATATTTCCAATCCATGAGATTCTTCGTCTACCTGTACCGCTACTTCCTTTAATTTTGCTTTCAATTATTAATTTTAATAAGTTATATTTATTGTTCATGTATATATGTCCAAAATAGGCTGTTTTTCTTTTGTTAATGGATTTCACAATTTCCAATTCTTTATTTATTATTTGTAAGACTTTGACATTCGATATTCTACTTGTCCATTTAATTTTAAGCTTTAACAATTACCTATTAATTAACCTTAGTTTAACAATTGACTTCTTTTTCAGTGTCTAACTTTCAGAACCATACATAAGAATTGGAAGTATATACCATTTACCTAGTCTCCACCGCAGTTTTAAGCTAATTTTTCTGTTAGTCAGTAGTTTCCTCATGTTCTGAAAGGTGTTTCTGGCAATTTCAATTCTTATTCTAATTTCATGATCCTGTTCCCAGTCCTCATTTAACCAACAGCCAAGATATTTGTATTTGTTAACTCTTTCTACAGAATCATTTCCCAAACGCGAAATTTCTGACGAGTTTAAATGTTTACCAACAATCATGAATTTAGTCTTAGTTGTGTTAATTTTAAATCCATATTCCAATAGTACTAGATTCAATTTTTGAAGCATAATTTGAAGGTCATTTAGGCTTTCTGCCAAAAGGATGGTATTATCTGCATAACGAATGCTCTGTATCAGTTTACCATTTACTGGAATGCCCAGGTCAAGATCTTCGAAAGCTTTTTTGAAAATACTTTTCCGGGTATACGTTAAATAGATAGGGGGAAAAGATACAACCTTATCTCACTCCCTTTTCTATTTTAACCTCTTTCGTCAATTTGTTATTAATTTTTATTTTTGCTTTTTGTTTCCAATATAAATTCTTTATAAATGTCAAACTCTTTTTATCTATTCCAATTGATTTTAAAATCGTTACTTATTCATCGTGTTTGACATTATCAAATGCTTTCTGAAAATCTATCCCTATCATTTAAGTATCCATTCCTGATTTATATCTATGTAGACATAACGACACGTAGAAATTTAGACACGCTAAAAAGAAGATCTATGTAGATTCTTAAAAAAAGGACTTTGCAGTCTCCGCGAGTTGCAAACATTGTGATCTAATTCATATTTACCTTAGTTCTGTCATCGTGGTAGAGTTTGTTTAGGATGGCAATGTGTTCCAGTAGTGTAGTTCATATCCATTGACAGGTTTCAAGTAATAAAATACATTATTAAACTTTTGTTTTAAATAAACTTTTCGATGTACATCCAGATATACTTAATGTTATACCGATGATTGATACACTCACAAACCTACTCATCATTATTCTGCTCATGTTAGATATTTTCATGCATCTAATAAAAAGCGAATTTTTTATATGAATATAAAAAGTCACAGGTGTGATTTATGAATATACTATACTATACATGAGATAGCAATAGTTAGGAGAGAATACATTCGAAAGTCGAAAATAAAATCTATTCCTTGGAAAGCGAAAGTAAGATTGATCGCGAAAGTTGTCTAAAGTTAGAGAGTTCAGTCCACACGTCTTTCCGATATGGGGCTTGTTAGCGAGGGCGTAACTAGAAGGAACACCTAAGATATTTACTGTATGTTGGAATTGTTTTGAATCTGCAAAAATTGTACGATTTTGGTACTGCAATTTCTAAGCAACTGAATGTCAAAAATAATGATAAACCAGATGGAGAGTAAACAAGCACTTTACTTCGTATTACCCCTCTAAAACGTATTTATTCTTTTACAAATTGAATCGACGACAAATACTTCAGGGCTGAGGCTCTTGAACACAACACAATAAGTTAAAGTCGCCGAACGAGAGTACTGTTTGGTATTAATATATTGAATCACATCCGACAGGTCATCCTTTGTGTTTGTGTGTGAAAATATTTGATGCGTTATTAAACTTATATTAAATTATTTATGAACTTTTTGGGGTTTCTTCCATTGCAAGTTTTGAAATAATTTTGTTGTTCGGGTTGAACAATTAATTATATATACATTATTATTCAAAATTTCATTCAGACCAAATTTCATTAAGATCGTTCAAGCCGTTCTTGAGTTATAACTGGACATACATTACAGACACGACAGATTTATATAGTAGTATAGACAAGATTTTGATGTTAATTTGCATCTTATTAATGCAGACACAATTAATGAATAAGAACAAATTTATGTGTTTTATTAAGACGAAAAAAGACCCTAAGAGAGATATAAATACCTAGAATTTTTTATTTATATAAATAATCATATCAAAGTATCACAAATACAATTTATTTCAAAAAAATACGTAGCTTGCTCATAATTTAACTTATAACGACATATACATATGTTTTATGTGCAAAACTGTTAAACTGCTAGACTGAACTACTATGTGATAACTAAATCTCTCAGACCACAAACGGTCCTCACAAACTTGTTAGATCAACAAGAAGTCTCCGAAGAGACATAGACCACACCAGGTTTCTAAGTGCCAAATATAGTCTAGTATGGAAGTAATTACGAAATTTTGCAACTAATGGTCACCCGTCGATTCCCGACCACTTACCCTAACTTCTGTGGTCACTGGTACACGGATTTATTTGCGCCAAATTTTATCCCGAAAGGATTGTATCGAAGATTCAATATTTGCTGAGATGAATGTATCGGAAACAAGCCTAATTCGAATGTAAATTCTGATGTCCTAAGTCGGACAGAATGTAGTGATTCGACCTTTTTACGCACGACTTGAGTGCCAACAGGCTAAGTGACGTGTGGTGGGAGAGGGGAGCGAATTAAATACAGCCGGAATTCAGATGTTGACAGTACATACAATAACATTATAACAGAACGGTGGAAAGTCTATGAAAGTAACTAAAAGTTACTGAAAAATTTATTTCATTTTTATCGACCACAATAAAACAGAGATACACAAAAAGCGTTTTTGCGTTGCAACGTATCGGTACATAGTTCACTTTCGAGGTGACTTTCATTTGTTTTTCAGTTGTTTCAATTTTGTTACTTTCATTTTAAGTACAAAGCGAATTTATTTAGAGAACTTTAAATGTATATGCTTTGTTAAATAATATTTTTTGTGTGAACTTTAATTTAATTTAGTAATGAATATTAAAATATTTTATTTCTTTTGTAGCAGAAAATGCAGCCATTAATTTTGTTTAATTATTTTGTCTATTATTTATTTATTTAATTACTATCCTTTTTTTTTTTGTTCTACTCAAACACTGTTTAAAAGGTTCGTATAAAACATTATTATGACGAGAAACATACATCTAATATTAAAAATAAAAAAAAATCACATTAAATATCAACCTTACTCTCAAGTCTAAGTCAAGTCCTAAGTCTAAGACAAACAATTCTTGAAAGAACTTTGATTGCTATTCACAATACCTAACAGGCGATGATTTTAACAAAGTAATTTCTAATTTGCACTCCAGGCAAATCGTTTTTTTTTTACTAATTGTGCACTGCCAGTTGAGTGGAATATATTAATTATTTATATTAACAAAGCATTAACGCTCTAGTAAATAAGGTTCGTAAATCTTAACGCCGGTTGTCAAAGGCCCGTTTAATGACATGTCACCTCAACGTGTAACCTTAGAACATTGTTGTGCGCGCGCTGTTACTCGCTCGTTAATTGACGGGGGATCGGCCTTTGTGGCGAATTTAGGTGTTAATTATTTCGTCACTGCTGTATGTATTTGACTATTGTGTATCTAATAGTGTATTAATTTATATTAATAATTTCGTTACCATGTCAATACGTACGTATATACGGTTGTGTGTGTACTATTTACTTACATTTTGTTATAATTTTACAATAATTGGGTACATGCATTATTTATCCACAGTTTTATGTATGATTGACTTTATATACGATACCAGGTATGTTTATTAGATGACAATAATAATAATATTTAAGAATAATTTGTGCCCTGGTATAATCTTTTCGTACATTTTGCTTTCTGTAATTTTATTATGTGTACAAAATAAATACATAAATTAAGGGGTTAATATTAGTAACATAATAGTAACTTAAAATGATTATTAATCACCGGGATTACGTAATGAGTACCTAATAGAAATATCACAATTTATATAATATATTACTTTACTAACATCTGTACATAATAGAGTTACTACTCCTACCCCCTTTTTTAAACTAGTTGACAAACGAACAGACGAGCTACTTATGTAAATGGTTAACTTCACCCTTGGACATCGGTAACACCAAACGAATGAATGATATAATATTTATTTTAAGATAGTTTTTACAAACACTTTTCAAAACTCAAACTACGACATCGCTTCAACGAATCCCTCCTACCAGAGTGGTCCCGGTGACGAGACTCGCAAAGAATATTTTCCTCCTACGCACAGTTACAGAAAGCACTTACTACTACTTATGGCTTTATTTAAACTCATCTCCAAGCAGTGTTATCTTTCAAGTTATCGTCTAGTTTGTAATAAACTTTTTTCATAAGAATGTTTTTGCCGTGACTTTACGAGTACAGGCATGGCATTTCTGTCAATTCTAACGGAATCTTATTATAAATACACATCTACCCATAAAGAGCCACCAGTTTTGCTAAGTCCAAAATTTGGTACAATCAGTTTTTTTTTCTATCATAAAAACTATCAAAGTCAAACACTAATAGATTAATTTCTTGAAAGAGTTCTCTAGGCGAGTTCCTAATTTTGAAGTTGTAAATTACCCACGTGTATTGCTTTTTCTGTAATATAAAAATCGACTCAATATCAGCAGCTGTGCTCCACAACAAAAAAACATAAGAAATTCATACTGGGAAAGTAGCTAAAATAAACTAATCTTGCTATTTTTACGTCAATTAAGAGCATCAACGAAGCGATACCGGCATAAAACGAAACGGGAGACTTGCATTGATATTTGCTCTCCGAAGCTGCGACCGAAAAACGACAGAACACGAAACGACAGACACGAAATAAATTCCGGTCCGTTTTAGAAAGAGAGTGGTAATTGACGTGGCGGACGATAATCCACCATCATGAAAGCACCGTCAGGATTGAGCCGGGTGGTACGGAGCCGTGACCAACAGAAGGGACCGTTCACCATACTCTCATCCGTTATTCGGCAGTGTGAACCATGAGCAGGGGAAATTGGCTTGAGCTCAGGAGTGGATGGAGCCCCTTACACCCTTAAACTTTTCATTTTACCAATGATTTATTTATACAGCTTATTGTACATTACTGATTGAAAAATATTACAATACTGGTAAAGAAAATGTATGCAAAAGGCATTTTATTATTAAACAGCGATTTCGCCAATGTAGTGTTGAAGAAAATAGAAATATCCTACATAATAACCTAAAATTTTTTACATAACTTAATACCGTAATGTCACTAGCTACTGTGTAAATGAACGAGTACCAGTAGTTTCAAACTTCTCAGATTACGTGGCGTCTTGACGAGCGCAAGATGCCTTTGACATCCGAACCCATCCGAAACTGGCTTGTGATGACATCACTCTAAATGTGTTCCCCACGCTGTTACAGGAACGTTCTTCACCATCAACATATCTACATATCTGTACATATAATAAAATTCTAACTGATCGCTTTCTGTACATGAAGTATATATGAGAAAAAAACATTATTACGGACAATAGAACCCAAAACAATAGTTGTTAGAATTTTTGTCTGTGTGTATGTGCGTTTGTTCGCACTAATCTCAGAAACGGCTTAACCGATTTCGTTTTGGTTTTCACTAATATATTGCGGTAAGCACCACTTAAAGTTTAAAGTTCGTTTCATTGCAATCCGTTGATAAATAAACAAGTTATAAAGAGAATGACCCAGTCCTAAAACTATGCAGGTGCTATTTCTAACCTTAATGCGTAGTTTTTTTGAAGCGAAGGCACTTTGCTAGTATTTTTATAAATTTGTTGATTGTGCGTAAATGAAATTAAATTTGTCATTTAAAAACCATTCGTATCGTTTAAATTATATCGCCATGTATATGAAGTTTCCACATTTATATTATTAATTATATTGAAATATACAGTGTATTAATTGGCTGTGGTACTGGATCATGCATATTTTTACTACTACAGATTATTGCAGGAATTTTTCGTATGTAAACAGTCGACATATTGATGACATGTGACAACTATGTGTTTCTCGCCATAAAGTAAAGGAAACGAGGTAACTGTTTTTAACACTATCTCCTGTCCTATCTCCTTTATCTACTATCTCTTTTCTCTACTATCTCTACCGCACTGCAACCGAAACACGTCAAAAATATTTCATGACATATCCTAGAAGGAGTGTGATAGATATTCAGGGAGAGCAAGAACCCTATCATCAAGCGAAATAATTCAATTCACAACATTTTCAATAAAATTTAGATTCTTGGGATGTAGAATCAATTTACCATCTCGGAGTATCATGATCTCTTTAAGTTATAAAAAAATCTGTCACCCCACAATGAAACCCATTCCCCATCAATTCAATTAGAACAATTAGGTATAAACATTTCAATGTTTTTTACTTAGTATTTTTATGACAAATACTTCATAAAGATAACAGAAAATAATAAACTTCACAATTTTATGTGCCAACTTTTTGTAACTAAATATTTCATACGCAAGCTAATGCAAATTCACTAACAACATTAAAAATCTATTTTGACATGCATCCTCCATAATAATAATTGTTCATAAAATACAACAAACATAAATTCTTTAAAAAAAACATTCAATCATTTTTCCGCATCGAAATATTCCTGATTGCACACGATACCATCATCGATCACAAAATATCATAAAATCATATCGTAAATCGCAATCAGATAAGCGTTCCAATAACATTCACGTCTCTCATCGGCGTTTTCCTCTCCGTAACGCAGAACGTTTACCGCCATAAAGCTGCGGTAATACATGACGCCGTAGCAATAAACGAAACGACAAAATTCCCGGCCGTCATGAATCTAGAATCGCACGCGACACTCTTTACACCTTACGTACGAAACGAATGCTTGCTGTAAACCATTCATCGATACGGTAAAAAAAGCAACACCGGCAAAGGGTGTTGAATCGCGCGGCTCGATGGTTCCGCATTCGATCATCTCATGTACTACCACTGTGGCCTTTATAAGAATCCTTACTGATGTAATAATGCGCGCGAGACCTGTTACGTAAGAGATTTCCCTACATTGCCTTCTTTTATCGAAGCAAATTATACATAATTTTTAATATGGAAATAAATTTAAATATTTAAATTGCGTGCATAAAAACCCTCAATTAGGTTTAATTATATGCTTTGGACAAACTATTCAACCATCATATTATGCTATGGCATTCTAACTAGGAACATTGAAGATCCCATAGAACTCTGAAACTTGTCAATGACAGACAGATATTTACACGTTCCTGAAAACTTCTGCTACTCATACTTATACATCATGTTTAAGGTATCGCTCCTTTATGTAAATAGCCGATTAAACGAGCAGACGAGCCGTTTCGTACGGAGCATCATAGGCACACTTAAGCGTTGAGGGTGAAAAAACAAGCGAACGTCCTCTTTAAGTATTTCTCTGATACTGAAGCACCTTAAAATATTTCACGGTTGGTTAAAGATGGATGATATTTAGAACCGCTTAGCACAAATAATCGTTTAATGAATTTCTAATCGGTTTCCTACTACCAAGTAATCATTTGTGAAAGATACTGAGTCAAGGTAATACAGGGAATTACGATGAAATTATAAAGGCTCTGACATAAGAAGAGAGAACCCTAGAGAGCAACAAATAAAAGTAAGCGATCCATTCCCAGCGAGTGACCGGTAAAAGGAATAAAGAGTGAAACCAGCAATAGAGATAGTTGTAGGGTTAAAATTGAATGGCGGTTTTGTAAATACGATTGATTTCTGAATAAAACAGCGTAGTACTTTTGAGCACATGTCTTTGGATAAAACTGAGCATCTAATTGAAACGGCTTTACCATAGAAAATGTATATTAATTTTATAAAGAGAAAGAACGAATTTAGTGGCTTATGCATAGAGTAATCTCCGGAACAACGGCATCTACCTGAAAATTATTTTACCATTTGAAACGTACATTATTCCAGCTGAACATAGCTATATATAAATCAGTTACTTTTGATGATATACACTTTGTATTATTGTATTGTGTGATTAGAATGGATTTTACGTACGTAATACGAGTATCTACTTAGATATTGCTCAACTGGAACGAAGTTGCGGCGGGCCACTAGTTATTCATCAGTAGATTGTTATTATTATCTTCTAAACACTTCTTCAACTCATAGGGTTGTCGAGTAATGTTTATATTCACTTTACTTATAATAATTTAGATATATGTATGAATACATATATGATTATATAGAAATGTATTAACTTTATGTATGTTTATGTATATACATAAAATTATTTCATATTTGTATTTATCCCAGTAATGTTAATTTCTAAATTTTATCTTTTTTTTGGTAAGGTAGGTAAAACCTTGCATTTTTCACCTTCACACCGGGTAGGCTGGTAGAGAATACCAAAAGGCACCAAGTTCACCCTTATTCATATATTAATATTAGGTGAATGCCAGAAAAATAATTAAAAACAAATATCTGTACATAGACTGAGTAAATAAGCCGATTTCAATCTTTTTCTTTTAAAATAAATTAAATTAATCAATACGTATTGTATATACGAATGCGACCGGTTATCGGTCTTTATTATTTTGAAATTCAATTTTATTTATGCCATTTGTGTTTTTGTACTTATTATATCAGATGATTATAGATCGAGAAACATGATTAAAAATATTTTTACAATGACATAAATATATTTATGATTATAAAATTCTAAATTATTCATTGAGTATCTAAAAAAGAATAAATCTTAAGCTATTTCCTTCCAAAGCTGAAGACAGCGCGATCTGTCAATGACAGGGTTCGGATTTACTTTTAAAACGTGTCATTATTTTTTTATTACGGCTCGTGAGCAAAAATGTACTTATTTCTCGCTCCGGTGGACTGAAAATGTGACATCAGGAGGAGTGTGAAGGCGTGCGTCGCGCCTATGATCGAATATAACATGGCGGATTTACGAGGTGCCACTACAGTCGATACCTCGAGTACCTCCAGTACCTCGACCTCGGGTTTACGGTCACTGATTTTTATTCGTGCGACGTGGAATGAAACAACGTACAGCAACGATCGTTGGAATTGGTCTCTCAGTGGGAAACCGAGACCTATTCGATTTATGTTTCGGTGAAGTTTCAGACCCTTTCGAATCAAATGCGGTCATCTCGTTTAAACATAGTAGTTCAAAATGTTTCGATTCTAACTCTTTGCTGATATTTAACTTATTTATTTCGCAGCTGGCATTCTAAATTGTATACACGAGGACATTATTTACATAGAACACGAATTATGTAATTATAAGACGAAAAGTGATATACAAGATAAGCTTATTGTTAAGCTATCGCTTTATAGCTCTTCTCAACCTCAAGCCAAATACTAAATATATAAGAAACTAGTAATCTGCCCTCGCTTTACCTGAGAAAAATCCGCAGGAACATCCATTTTTCGAGGTGAAAAGTATCCTCTAAAATGAATTCTGAATATGGCAGAAATCATGTAAACATCTTCAATAAGTTTTAAGAGTGTTCAAACAGACAGAAAGGTAACAAATCAAAAAATATTTTTAGGCCTCCATATCGACCGACAAAAATGTCTACCTACATTAAAATCTTTAAAAATATTTGTACATATAAATTTATCAGTATACATAAAAAAATGATGACACTGCAAATTGAATAAAAAATGTATTTATTTTCTCGGGAAATTGATCATTAACATGACTTAACAATCAGGAAAGACGGCTTAACGTGCAACCATCACTGTTAAAATCCTATCTTTGTGCAATCATCCTACACCTCCAAGAACATTCTATGGACGGTATTCGACTTCGTAATTTTCATCAAATAAAAATATAATGTCCTTAATGACACATAAATTTTAACTGCGAACATTCCTGCAAACAATGAATAAACTGCACTATTTTGCACCAAACAAAAGCACTCATATTACCAGTCTTACAGCTGCAACTTATTCAATTTCGAGGAATAGTTTCACAGAAATCTCATCCCGATCTCCAAACACAAACAGTTGCAGTGGATAGCAAAAATGAGCACGCGATGAGAGGGTTTCGACTAACGAGAGCGACATAACCCGAGCCCCGGGAAGTTCGTGTAAACAACAGAAAATGTCGTTATTTACTTTCCGACCAATCTACCGCCGACTGCCTTATAAATTGGAGCGAATTCTTTCACAAAGCACTTTTAATGAGACCTTTGCGAACGCAGAGACTTGATGCGATAACTTTTTTCGATATTTTCGTCTCCCCGTGGAAAAATAGACGCTCTCCCGTTCTCACCTTGGCTGTTTTGCATCGCGCTGTTTCGTTTTTTCGCCGTAACTGCAAAGGAGGACCGCTCCCGGCATCTGCAATCAATGGAGCGTAGAAATTGAAATAAGATAGCGGAAGGTACTAGTCCCATCATAAGACACTGTTCATATTCCCATTTGTGCCTTTTATGCTGACTTTACACCGTACTCCCAATTTCGATCGGCCGTTAATCGCTTTTGAATTTGTGACCCTTTACATTTTATCTTATCTTAAAAACCTTCTTAAACGTACACATTATATTGATGATATGATAAAAAAATGAAGTGAATATATTTGAAATAACGTAGAATTAAATCGCACAACATAAAAAGCAAGTAAACGGGTGTTCAATATTTTACAGGCTGTCACCAAATAAAACACAATATAAATACAATATTTAATAGACATGATCTATTGATCAAGTTTTAAAATTAGGTAAATCATATAACATATAACATGATTAAGGTAATTAAAAATTATTTCAAATAAGGGTACAACTTATTGCCTCATTAATGTGGAATTAACCAAATAACTGTGTGTACTTATGGGGTAAACCAGCAAGCGTATTTAAATAAATCCAACTGCTTATTTCTTTTCAGAGATTTTTATTATCTACAAATAAATTCCTTTTGGCATCACTGTTCATTAAAAGTTGAAAGCAGCTGGGATGTTATCAAGACAAAGTTATTTTGCCAAGCGATACCTCTAAGTAGCCGAATTATGTTCTTTCGTCAAGCAACGAGCATGGCGTTCAGTGTTCCGTACATCTGATTAAAATAAAATGTCAAAATAGGAAGAAAAAGACAAAAATAACTGAATCACAGATTTCATACATAACTGCATATTATGATTAATTTACATACATAATTCTAATGTGACAATCTTTGTAAAAAACTTCTTACTAATTAATTTAAACGAAATATTATTATTATGCGCTACATACGTAGATATAATACTTAGCGAATTAAACATCTGAATTAATAACGCAATATATTAATACTAATAAAAGACGGTAATTTGACTGGAGCGAATGAACCTAGCATACATGAGAATGAACATTCAGATGAACATAGCACCTCCCCTTTTTTGAAGACACCCTATTTTCTTTGAATATTCTAGCCGGGAAAATGTGGAACATGCTCTATACATGATATTGATTAACCAGTAACTCATCGGCGTTCCACTTCGAATCACCTTAAATGTAAAAAAAGTAAACCGAAACTCCCCACTTATTGGCAAAATTTACCGGTGTCTCTCACTCGCGTGTATTGGAAATGTACAAGTTATTTATCCAGCGATTGCTGACATTGAATCTAATCAAGCCAGTGTTTAGTTATAAATAACTTAACATAATTATTATTTATCTACTAATAAATACTTAAACAATTAGTACTTTCTACGTAACTATACCAACAGGATCCTACGCCAAACATTAATGAAGATATGCTAAAACTTCCATACACATTTTACGATAGAATGTATGTTAGTACTACCCCAATAACAGTACGATACAAAGTTGCCAGTTTTATTTATTCCTCAGCCCTCGTTTAATTTTATTTTATTCGCTGTTTACCGTTTACATAACCTGTTACAAACTTCGGCAATAACGCGTTGATCAAGTTCAAATTCTGAACAACAAACAAGAACTTACACTCCGGTAATGTAACGTGTAGTGACGTGAAAGGAACGAATTTGCTAGAATTTTGAAACTGAAATCTGCTTCATGTATAACACGAAAAATAACGTTCTGACATTGGTACATAAGTGTATGAAATATTTTAAATGTGATAAAATTTCAGTCGAATTGAATTTTAAGTTATAAATAAAATGCAACAGACGGCTGTGTAACTTATTTATTAATGGCCTTGCTCATTTTTGTGACAGTTTATTACGAGTACTTTTTTATGGTGTCTCATTTGTGAATGTCCGCGCAACACAGGTAATCATAGTGACGGGGTGAATGTGTAAGCGGTTATGTATTATTGTTAATAGTAAAGGGTTACATACACATTCATTAATCGTTTATTATTAACAACAACACACTCATATCACATTATAATTTTAATACCATCGCGGACAATCTATATTCAACCGTAACGGGTACTTAGAATTTTTGGATTTTTAGCGATATACACTGATATAAATTAATTAAGATTATCAATGTCGTTTACTTCATAATTATTTTTCAGATATCCGATATCTATAAAACAGAAACGTATTCTCTGTAGGCAAATAATCAATAATCGTGTTTGCGGTTTCTTGTGTATCTGCTTATTTTATTGCATAAATCTGGATAATCTGCATTTCGATAATCTGAATTGCATAATCTGCTTAGAACGAGGGATTTCAAGTATCTGATTTTTCCATCTGTTTGATGTTATTTCTTTAATACGAGATAAGCTGATAGGTGATGTGGTTTTATTAAATAATCTTCGCACAGACTGAACTTTACATCCAAAGCGTTATCATCCGACCGTGTATCGGTTCAACCAGCCAACCCAGGTGCGCAACTACGAGCGTATTAGAAAGCCGAATCTGTGATTGCAAGTGCCAATTTTTTTTTTTGAGCGCTTTCCTACTTTGGAAGATATTCTAAGCCATGAGTGTCCATTTTCTTCGTTAAATAGTTTAAATACTTTCGACACTTGGTCACTAATCCCTCCATCGATCCGAAATTGACCCCAACAATAGGTTCCTAATGGATTAAAACTATTCACTCTAAATTTGAAAACAAATATTTTTCTGTTACATAAATGTCGGCCCTCACCGAATTGAAACCGGGACTGCCTACTGTACCATCAATGTTATTTCTCATATATTCAGTGACAATAATACGATCTTTCTAGATGTCACCTTTGTCACGAGAAATTGTAACTGGCTGTTACACGTTCCTGTCAATAAGTCAACATACTTTTAATAAGCTGTCAAAACATATTTTCACGTTATAAGGTAAATATTCGATGTAATTTCGAAAAATAACATGTAAATCTGATTGTATATATATCTATATCTATAAATTCATTAAACGCAATATATCCACCTTACAATCCATTCCAAGTTATTAGAGATCCTACATACTGTTGACTGTTGGAAACATTTGAGGTCTTTTTGATGATAAATAAATAGGAATTGCTGACGTTATCCGACGTAAACGTAATTTTGAAAGATCATTACTCTGTTAATTATAACAGTTATAATTTTTTTTAAAGTAATCCTAATAAATATATACTTGAACTCTATAAAATCCAGATTGATACATGCTCTATATCATCTCCAGCTCCATTATAAATTTAGGCAAAATTATAACGAATAATGATATACGTAATTATCATAATATTTGAAAACAAAGATTAAAAAAAATGTTTAATTAAATATAAAACTTAACTTAAATTTAACTCTTTATTAATAATGAGTTTAATAAACAATGGCGTTGATTTAAAATTTTAGTAAAGTAAAATTGTTATGAGAGCAGAGCAAGTGTGGGTATTTAAGGTATCGCTTATAAAGTGGACTTTTCGCTATGGCGCTGTAGTCGCAGTAGCTGATGGAAGGTAGCTTTAACAATATGTTGTCCTGCTGCAAAAACATGTTGATTAAAACTAAAAGTGAGAGTTATTCTATACTAATAAATAAAATTGGAGTCTGTTTGTAATATTAAAATAACCGCTTTTTACTACATTAATGTATACATATACGGTACATATACCAAAATAACATTTTTTACAATTTTTGTCTGTCTGTCTGCCTGTCTGTTTGTTCCGGCTAATCTCTAAAACGGCTGGACCGATTTTGACAAGACTATTTCTATTTCACCTTATTATGCCATCCATTTGACACCATTCTGAGCATTCTAATTCCAGTGGATTTGCACTGTGTTCATATCATCAGTTGATTGGTTATGAGACATTCAATACTCAGTTTTCTAAGTGTTTGTTGTTTCAGAACCTTTCTTACCCAATTGTCTACAGCTTGTTATATTTATGTAGGTATTTTTATATAAAAACCATATTACTTGGAAAATATAAAACAAGCCATCTCTCTCAAATTTACCATATGGTTGTAAAAAACTGTTTACGACCAGTCGTTCGGACTTGGCTCCGTTCCTTTACAACCCACGCACGTCTGGCTATGAAAGGCAAATTTTATATTCGATAATATATGATTATATTCACTTAGAAGTTACAAGAAGGTTGCTCGGAGCACTTTTTTGGCTTGCGAACTTATCTGTTTTAAATATTCAAATGATCTGTTTAGGACGAGCGCTCACTTAATATTTTAAGCGCTGGATCGAAATTGGAAAAGTTTATTTACAATGCTATTATTTGAAATGTTTCTAAGCTCTGAACATTATCGAGATTTAATGGTAGCGATAGAGATTTACGAAAACAATATTTATTTAGTTTCAAAATTTAAAATGTTTTGATTTGAGTATACAAACTGAATAAAGTAATTGTAATATAGCTCTAAGTATAAGTTACACTAATGGTTTCTAGAAAACGTTTGAACCATCGCCTCGAAAAATATCTACGACTATTATATACAGACACACACACACACATATAAATATATATGTTGGAGATGATCATAAGTATAGACGTGGAACGAAACTCAGCACGATATCCGAGTGATGGCAGCACCGCCGCGATGACGTCGATACTCGGCTAACATCGTGCTACAACAGAGCCTTGCTAGTGGAGTGACGTGGATGGAGCCACAGTTTACATTCTGCGGTCGAAGTGATCGGTGCCTCCGCACTGGGAACTGTTACTTGTTTCGTTTGCCCGGTGTGAAGTGTTTGCTAACAATTAATTAAAAGTGTTAAACGATTATACGCCCACGCTATGTTCGACAATGCTGATAAAACTACTGGCATCGCCGACATATGTATATGCTTTTTTATGTGTTTCAATTTCGTTACTGACGTTTTAAAAAACCTATGAATGAGCATGGATAACTATATAAGGGTACCAATTAATAAATGCGTGTGAATGAAGAGAAGCCTCCTACAAATATTTTTTCAGTTTCGGAAATAAATGTTCGTTACTAGTTTACAGGCACTAAGTTCTACACCACCAATAAGTTATAATTTTACAAAATTTCTTAAACCATCTTAGTATCCAGACACGTTGACGCTGTGTATACGTGTGACTTGTCGCGTGACTTCGTGTCCCGGCTTTTGAGATGAACACTTTCACGTCACACGATCACGTCATTCGAAAGATAAGAATCACTAAGAAGACCCGCAAACGACTAAATATACAAAGAACTAATGATTCATTTGGTTACTTTATTCAAGCTCCATTTTATTTGAAGTCGAAAGTCAACCATGCATTTCCGTCGTTACGTTGATAATAATGGTTTCCTATCCTAAGTGTTTCCCAGCGAGATTACATAGCCCATGATATTATAACGCTCGTTATTACGATATTAACTCTTATTTCGGTTATATTACACGCTTGTTATTAAATCTCCAAATTGGCTCTAAGATTGACGCCCGCGGTTCACTCCCCATTAATAAGATGTAATTATTACGGCCTATGAATACGATCCATGAATTTACAAGAGCTAGCAACTTCAATAACGGTAGATAAATGTATGTCTAACGAAGCAATTATGGACTAGTGATTTAAAATTCAGAAACCCTCGCGAAGGATCTGGATTCGAATTACGTGCGCACAATTTGTTCTAAGTTTACATATACATGTATGTTTGAAATGAAAGCCACCACTCGTTTTAAAGATGAGTAACATTCTTAAAGTCCAACGTGATAAGTGGCTTCAATCTTTTATTCTAAAAGGAGACACAAGCTCAAAAATTGAACAATTAATGGTTTTTTTTGCTAACTATAAATAATGTTACAGGTTGTGACGACGGCATTAAACTATAAGCGTTATACTGCAGAATACAAGCCTCAAATTGTAATTAAGAAAACCCTTGAACTTAATCCTCCGCACTGATCCAATGGGGATTAGTGAGAGTCAGTAGCTGTCGTGGTAATCACACCGGTCCATCTGAAGGTCTTTGACATGACAACAACTTATAACAAACCAATCCGACTCTCAGATAATATGTACGGTCCGAGGCACGAAAGCGCCCAAGAAATTTTTGCACCGACGGGCATTTATTGAACCACACGAATCCATTCAATAGGTAGACCCGAACTCCACACAATATAACTTTAAATAATAAACGGACCTCACAAACATCGTAACCTTATTTAAGGCACAATCTAATGAAACGCCACAACATATTCAAGTGATAACTAATCCAGTTCTAATCTTGATTTTGGGTGACAGGCTTTTAAAACATAAATCGCTCACACACTCCCACCCCCGCAAAAAGGTACCCCGTGTTTCAGGCGACATATACAAATCACAAACATCCAAGACCCAAGTACAAAAATATGCCAAGAAATCTATAAAAATCGATCACGGCCAGAACCCCTGAAATCTGCTGTTAATGTTTAGCTGCTGTCACTAGCAACAGCGGTACAAAGTCGTTTACCCGTCGTTGTTTAGCTTCATTACATAGTATATTGGATTAGTATTTTTTTAATGTCTATGTACTTCTAAGGCGACAAGTTAAAGGAAAATGTAATTTGTAATTTTCGTACTGAAATGAGCATCTTCCTATTAAAAGTGACTGAAGTTTCCTCTTCAAATGAAGATAGGATCTTGTCTCTTGAAACTTTGATAGGCCCATTCAAGAATAGTTAGAAATTAATATCACTTAGTTAATCAGCTTTTTGAACTGTAAGAACGCCTACTCACAAACTGAACAGGCGTGACGGAATTAAATTTAAAATAAAAATGCCTGATATTACACAAGTCTAAATAATTTGTTCCTGTTTCACAGATGATATGAATTCAAGCAATGACAATTTTTTGAAACCCCAAACATTTATCTGCCCCAAAAGTTTGGTAATTCACCATTAAGCTAATTCATGCTTTATTTCAAAATATCTCCTGAAGTTTGGAAATTAAAAAATCTGGACACTTCAGTCGGAATCTATGGTCAGTATTGGCTCAACCGAAATGATATTTTGATGTAGCTTGAAACCCATAACTTGCATAATGTAAAATTCAATATATTTCTAATACAAATTTTACCACTCATTTCTCCTTTTACAAAGTAAAATAACAACAACGTAAAATAAAACGGTATAAAAAACTCCTCATCATTGGAAACCATATGTAGTTTTTCATATCTGAAAAATTACCATAGTATTCTTGAAATTAATGTTTACAACCCACAATTTGTAACAGTAGTAAACCTTTTTTTATCCCTCTTGTTCCAGAGGAGATCAGCGAATTCACAATTATAGATTTCTACGACGTCTGATAAAATCTTCTATTCATTCCTTATAGGATAGGCGTCAATGGAGCAGTAGTGTAAAAGTTGTGAAATTTCTTCCACCTGATGTTGAAACAAAATCCGATCCTGTCTAGACTTTTAGTCATATCGGAAGAGTTTACTATATGCAATAGAATGATATTAAGGCAAAAGAGAAAATTAAAAAATAGTTGGTCTCTATACAACTTTACAACGCGCTTCCCTAAATGTCGTTGAAGTACCAGGACCGTGTCTCATTCCGCACGATTGCTTCGCCTAAACGTCTCCTTTGGCCGATTAGGCTACAGCCCCACACTCTTCCTATCGAGTTCCCCTTGTCCCCGAACAAAACACTCTTTATCACGACCATGATCTAAATGTAAGGGTCACCGTCGCCTCCGGACACGTGATTGTTGACCACGATAGTACGGGGACTTGTTTGAATTTGTTAATGTTTAAGTATTTCCACGTGTTCGTTCAATGTAGCAATGTTGTTTTCTGCTGTGAAGTAACAGTTTTTGGGACAAGCATCAGTTTTGTTGTTGTCCTTATCAATCGATCAATCAATCGATTTAGACAGTAATGTACTTTCTAGATGTGACAATGATAGATATTGACTTCAGTTCGGACGATTGGCATGGACGTCAAAGTTATTTGCGTATCAAAAATAAATCGCGTACATACTAAGAAGAAAAAAATGTATTTACAATGTATTTACAAATGTATGTACAGATTTAGAAAGTCTGCACAACTAAGAATTTTACAATTTTGTATACACTTAAAAGATGCGCTCTACTAATGCATTTGGCCAGCGTACTGATCTTTGACTTTTTCTCATTTTAAGCGGAGAACAAACTCCTGCAATTATTTAAAAATGTGTCGTTACATTACGACACCAACTTCTATACTTACAAAATAACTAGCGGCATCACTTTGCCATCCTTTCGGCTTTCTAGTATCTATTATGTCCTATTTCAAGCGAAGATTATCTGACCGAGTTTAGTTTCATTGAAAAGACTACCTTTTGATCCCCCACCCAACCGAATGTTACATAATTGTATATATTGTAATTACATGGACTTCGATAAACTACTCATAAATCAGTTCATCGAGCCACTCGTCACTTGCTCTCAGTAAACAACATTCCGAAGCCAGCAACTCTGACTCCGCACCTTTTATTTGGAAATTTAACTCACTCGACTTTCCGCAAAAACGAATTTCGTATTCTCCGTCCCTTTCGAGCCTGCCTGATAAATATAATTCGGTCTCCAGTTGATGCGCGTTTGCGTACACATTCATCAAGTAAATACGAGTCTGCCGTATAATTTGATCGAAAACAGAAGACTGCCATCAGCAATTTGACTAGTACACGAGTGACAGTAAATGAATTTAATATTGTAATAGGACGGCGCTGCCTCTACCGTGGAGATCAGGCCTGATTTTTGGAGGTTTACTGATCGGGTTTCATCTTAACTAGATTTGTAGGTGAATTCAAAGGAGGGAGTTTCTCATTACATATAAGGAATTCGTTTATATTTTGTTCATAAACAATGAAAGTAGTCTATTCACAGACCATATTTAGTTCTGTTTACGTCGATCACTACATCACAATAAACATGAACATTGAGGTTATTAAGAGCAGGTAATTACATTACACGAAATACTGAGCTTTATTGTATCTACCAGCTGTTTAAAGTTCACTCCTGGGCATAGACCTCCAGTAACACAAACTAACTGTAACGAGTTCTGGGCCATCTAAATCGAAAGGCTGTTTACCTGCTCAAGGAACGACGTGTGCTTCTTTTACCAAGGCGTGGAGGCCATTCGATGACTTTTTTCCGCCATCGGTTTTTAATATGCTAATTATCATTCTAATTTGTTTAGTGGTTTTCTTGTGATACGTGGTCAAGCAGACTGAAAGACAAAAAGTCCAAAAAAATGCATTTGGACCTTTGCTGGAGTCCTTCAACAAAACGACGGTTAAGTGTACTGTAAGCACTATAATAAAGAAGGAAATCGGTACAAGTAACTCCGTACGAATGATGCGCGAACGCAGTGTTATCGCCGGTCGAAGCGAAGTCCTTAGTGACACACCGCGCGCCTCGTCCCGCGCTCCCTCAACCCGGTTGGTAGACGGCAACCGGTTCGCGATCGAACACCTCTATGTCCATAACATAACCTATCTATATAAAAATTTCTAAACAAATTATATACATAGTTCCGGCCTCGTTACCATTTTATAATTGGTATAGAATTTTTATTAACGAATTCACTGACAAAATCTAGTACAAAACCTACATAAAACATTTAAATTAACTCCTTCGTATACATTAATGTATAATTGCACACTATTATCAAAAATATATTGTAATTGCACACTATTATCAAAAGTAGCATTACATCCAAGATTTACCACGTTCTTCATTGAAAAACTTATCAGAGCTTACGTTATGGGCCTACGCCGGCCTAAATCCAGCGACAAATTGTTTTCCCATATACCAACTTAAGGGGATTTACCCTTTACCCACGTGAGCTCGTAACAAAGATGAATGAACCGCCGCCCGCCCGAGTACTGACAACAACCTTTACTCAATATTCCCACAATTTACTATGAAAATCCCATAATTCCTTTTGAGTTTTATATTTTATATCAAAATGCTCCTTCCAGTATTTACAGTCTAAGTATATTTAGCCAGTCAAGACCTGATCTTAGATCTATTTGGATTTCATTGAATTCATTCAAAAACACCTAATACCTTATACAATAAGAGCTGAAATTATAGCTGAATAATGATCATTATTATATATTCGAGCAAACCCAAGTAAGCAATAAGGTAAGTCATTATAATAATAATATATTCAGGCATTTACAAACTTATTAGCGTATAAAAGAATGGTATAATTTGTATGAATTCCCAATGGACAGGGTACATCATTCGAAAGAACCTAAAACCATATTTATCAAGCTGAAACTCTCAGGAATGCAATGAGAAACCATAGCTTCAAGCGCGCCTAAGACTGGTCGGATTAGCCTTGATGTAAGGAGACATTAAATTTTAATCATTTAATTCTAAAATATACA
This sequence comes from Megathymus violae, assembly GCA_003671415.1. Taxonomy (NCBI): domain Eukaryota; kingdom Metazoa; phylum Arthropoda; class Insecta; order Lepidoptera; family Hesperiidae; genus Megathymus; species Megathymus violae. Next base: position 2,084,702 of record PDGT01000043.1, read on the forward strand.
TATTAATTACGTTGATTAGTTTGAACTTCTCAATGTCAATGATAATTTTGAATGGTTTGCTATTTTAAATTACAAATAAATACGTTTATTCGAATTACAATCTTATCATCATCATAACAACCCACAATTGTGTCACTGATGGCCAAGGACGGATTGGCAGGCTTCCCGCAACTTTTAGAACAATTTTACAATGTTTCCTTCACCAAATCAAGTGATAATAAGCCTTAAGAGCCAGTACTTTCTTTCTTACCTTCTTCTAATTTCCTGGCCGACAACGCATCAGTGACATCTTTGGTCTTGCTGATGCCCATGGGCGACGGTGACCAGTTACCAGGTGGCTCGTCTGCTCGTTTGTCGGCTATTAACATAACAAAAATTATAAGACTCAAATCGCTTGAATCGTTAGAAGTGCGTGCAGGATTCGAACTCAAGTTTTTCATGCGGAAGACCGATGTTTAAATCACTATGCTACCACTGTTGTAATATGCTGTGTTGCGATTGATTTGGAAATCTAAATAAGAAGCATCACAAACAACCACAACCTGAGAACAAACATTTACTTATCAGTCCCGCTTGCGAATCGAACCCAGGACCTTTACAGGACAAACAACAGTTCACTAGTTGGCTTTATCTACTGCATACATACCATCGTAATTGTGAAAGCCCTGAACTTCCTCTATCGCATTACTACAATAAAATTGTGTGGACGAGCTTATACCTCAAAAGCTGGATATTCTTATAACTCCCGAAGGCCTTTGAATTTGAAGGCCTTAACGACAACAATCCAACACTAACTGAACTCTGACCCGCATGTCTTCCGAAGCAAAGAAGCGCTCAAGAACTATCAGTACCAGTTACATAATGAAAATACATTGTAAACATCACACACCGCGATCGCTCACGATAAGACATTAAAACCCTCACGTTTGCAATACGTGCAATGTTTAATCTAACTGTGATCTCTTATATCTTATTATAACTGCGGTTAATGTGTTTGTTTTGTTCGTCTATCGCTGTAGAGATGATAATCTGCTAGCGGTTGTAAACGCGTGCGTTTTATTGCTAAGTTTATAATGCGTTGTATAATACGCAACAACCCCAAAATACAGCGAGTTGAGTCACGCATGTCTTGAAATATCAACTCGTAGATAAACGCTGAGACATACACTATGATATAGGTTTATCCTTATATCATCACAACCTGTAATTTATTTATGTAAAAGGCGGGCAAACAGTCATACGGTCCATTTGGTGGTAAGTAGTCACCGTTGCCTATAGACACGTGCAGCAGCCAAGGAGCTTCAAATGCGTTGCCGGCGTTAAAGAACTCGATAGAGACTCTTTTTGAAGAACATCATATCGTGACCCAATGGGAGTGTCTCTTTTTTAATGTTGAATTTTAGTGTCCCACTTGAGATGGACTTGGGTTTCTTGTAACACAGAGAGAGAGAGAGAGAGAGTCCGTAATCCGCCACGCTAATCAAGTGCGGGTTAGCTGACTGCGTACGCCTTTGAGAACGCTGTGAAAAACTCTCAGGTACTTTCAGACTTGCTTACGATGTTTGCCTTCACCAACGTACTGATAAATAAATAATATGAATGTCTGTATTACCAAAGGTAACACGGAAAGATTGTTAGCCTATACGAAACCAGGTTATTCGGTTTTATACAGGTATAGTCCCTTGAATATTGGCGGCAGGTCCAAAAATCTACAATCACGCTTGAGTACTATCACCTCCTCCATCATCGAAACCGTTTTAAATTCCGTGCTTTTCAAATTATCGCATTCAGGTAACCAGAAACTGTGTTATACTATAACGTAATCACTTAGAAAAAGTTGTTGAACAAACGAATTAATAAAAAAAAACCACGCAATGGGAAAAGTAATATCTAAAAATCTGTCCCACTTACCTACTTATGAGCAAAAACTTATTAATTAATCATACATTACACAGCGTATCAAAGTGCTGTCTTTACATTATAAGTACATAAAGTATACGACGAACCCCCTCGTATGGGAGATATACGACAGCCGAGTTTACAGACGGATAAAAAGATATCCATGTGAGCCCGGAGAATGCGTGATTCAATAGGGTAGCAGCACATTGAAAGAAGAAAAAAGAAAGTTTTTTATTAATTACCTAACAACAGGAAAAATAACGTGTTACTTAATAAAATTGCACTCTTTATTGTTCGCACACCACTCAGTGTAAACGTAAAACATAAATCCTAACTACAAAATAACTTCCCAATATATCTTAACCGTAGCAGACAGGTAAATAGAAGTGAATTATAAAGATTGGAGAGCAAACAATAACTTACATCCTACAAATATAAATTAGAAATCCAAAAGCAGATGAATAGAAGAGAACGAAAGCTAAAAAAAATTAAGTAACTAGAAAAATATTTTTTCAAAGAAAAAAGATGTGTGTGTACTTATGTATGTACGCACGTAAGAAGTTATACTTCCTTGTCGTAACAAAACAAAAATAACTCCTGAAATTTTATCTCGCATGCCCGCATTCTACGCTTGTAAGAATTACTAGCTAACCACAGAGTACATTTAAATACGTGTTGCTCAATCTCAAAACATATATCGCGGAAACAACACGATTATAATGACACAAAGATAGGGAACACATACATTTCCTTTAAACAAGCCTAGCTGTTATGTTTTTTGATTTTGTAGTATTATAGATTCTACCAGATTTGCATTATTAACTTACATATGCCACCATTTATATTGTTACATATTTGGTTTAATGTCCTGTACATAGATGTCGCTTAATGATACTTAGAAAATGATAGTACTACAAAATATTATGTAGATATATAAATAATACCCAAAATTAATAAACCGCAAATAACATAATTAAATATTTTAACGGTAGTTATATCAATTCTATAACCGTATAATCTATGGTTTGTACCAACCAACGACTGATCAATTTGTCAAACATTTTCGATTTTTCATATTAATTGCTGCGTAGCCAACTTCGCGGTGTCGATTTTGGGTAACGACGTGCGCGCGCATCGTAATAATTCCCCCTCATCATTTTTCGAAACGAGCCAAACGTAGAATTTCGTGTATAAATTACAGATCTACAGCATCCATCGTTAACGTTCGTTATGCGCACTGCAAACGATTGGAATTAGTAAATAGCCTTCGTCGGTGCTCCCTGCTTCCTACGGTATCTCCTGCCTGTCGTAAGAGGCGACTAAAAGGAGGCTTCGTGGTTAGGGTGGGAGCTCAAACCGTCCAATCAGCGACCCCCGGAAGGACGACGGTATGCGTGGCCGCATACCGCCGTGAACATCAGAAGGTCAGAACATCATGATGAGCAGAGCCCGGCGGGGCACGCGCTCGGGACTCCGGTTGCGTTCCGTTGGAGATCCCGGAGTCCCGTACATAACGCTGAGGAAGGCAACCGGGGGNNNGGGGGGGGGGGGGATTTTAGTGCGGTAAAAATCCCACATAATCCGGTGTCGCTCCCACGACTACGGGTACCTTTTGAAGGTTTCCCCCCTCGAAAAGAAAAAAAAAAAACGGGTTCAAGAGGAGACCGAATAAGCTTTTAAAGTTTGTGCGTTTAAAATCTTAGACTTCATCACCACTAACAACGAAGTGCATTAAGTTATTTTATGTTCACAAAAAAAACTGTTAATTTATGAGTAGGTTTTAAATAGAAAGGTTCGACGTAATTATATATTCTTACAGATCCAAGCCGCAGTCGTCTCTGCTATTTAACTGTTATACTCGTAGTATATAGTATAGATTTCTAATTATAGAAGTTAAAAGACCGTTCTCAAAGGCAATAAATAGGGCAATTTTAAATTTTAAATGATTGCCGCGGACGATTGATACATATCTGTAAACGTAATAAGAAGCGCTGGCGTGTGACTAGGCTTCATACATTTCGTTGTCCAGGTGCTACAATGTATACCTACAGTTAGTCATCGCCCTGACGTTGTCAGCCTTGCCATAACTTTACACCATAACTTCTGTTAGAGGTCGCGTCTCCGCCCACGCGCCGATTTACGGCCGTCACCAGAATTATAATTGCAGTGTTTGCGATGTCGCGGTTCGAAGATTTAATGCACTGGAAGTATTTAATTTAGGCGATAATTTTGTTAAATTGTTGCAATTGTTGTTACATGGATTAGTATCACACTACTGTTTCATTGACGTACATATGTATTTGATGTAGTATAATAATATGTTTCTACGGTGCTTATTAAGCGAAATAAAAGTTTACAACATGAAATGCGTAATGAATACAAAATTTAGATATTTACTAGTCACTGATTCATAAATAAATTAATAACGAAAAAAAAACAAAATAATAAATTAATTAAAATAAGTGTATACGTCTAGGTCCTTGTAATGCAGTACAAACAAATTAATAATTACAAATGGAATCAAAACATATAAAATCTATTTAATGTGTAACGTATGTGAACATCGGGGACTATAACCTTTTACATTTTAACTGAACCAGTACTCATGATTATGTAATATATAACAAGATTATAATATATCACGCAAAAAAATAAAAATCGTGAGTACCCGATGCAGTTACAATGTATAATGTCCACGATAATATAAGTTTAAAATCATAACATTTTAACCAACCCACGATGAATCATTTGAAGATTGTGACATGTACTCCTATGTTTATATACTGGGTAAATTATATTATGTATACCTCGTGAATTCAACACAAACACAACACAGCATTAGGTCGAAATTGATACACAGAATAAATAAAAATCATCCAAGAACACAAATCTAGCTGTCACATTAAAAAATAAAATGAATCACCTAATACATGCAAACTTCACAGCTTTTTATGACATACGATACGATATTATTTTTTTATAAAAGAAATTACAATAGTTTACACTGCTTAGTTAGTTCTACTAACTTTGTTCTATTACTAGAACATATCCATCCATGCTTTGTTTCAAATATACGAATACGTATACAAATAACACCCACACCCAAAATAGTTATTGTTATTTTTTATCAGGCTATTTAATGTGTGCCCCAGGTAATCATTATTTATAAGTTTTCTTAATATTCATTTATTGTAATATCCCCAGAAAAGCAATCAAAGTCTAAATTAATGAGGTAATTAACACGCCATAAACATAAATACTATAAAGCAAGCAGAAATAAGAGTTAACGTAAGTCAAAAGTTTCACGGCAACTTTAGGTTTACAATTCATAGAGTACTTAGTAAAATTTACCAAAAGATATTGAAATTAACAAACAAAAGTTTTTGGTACGTGACTTTCCAAAAATATAGCATGTATGTATGTATCTTGCACTTCCCGTCTGACGAACGGATGCGACTATTTCCTACATTTAACTAATATCGTATCCGCTTACATTACGATATCGCGTCGTACATCGTGTAACGTGAAAACGCCGTTAAGGCTCTAACGCCAGCTATTACTTCACGCCATAACTTGCGCTTAGCCGCGCCTCTGCCTACTACATTGTTGGTTAATTTACAGCCGTCAGCCGTTCTCATTCCGCTTCGTTAGTAAACCTTTGTAGACGATGTGACATTTGACTTTAATTTTTTTTCCAATATTTCTTTAGCATTCGTCTGTCTTGATTGCAATATGTTTACATAAATTTTGGAGTTAAGTCTGATCGTTTGAAAGTAGTAAATAGGTCAGCTCCTCGCTTGTATACTTTCATTCGACATACATATAAAGATAAAGAACTTTCACGCAATGAAAACAAAACACCATCAAACACTTCTGCTAATTGTTTTTACGTTTAGTGCATATTTCTTATTTAACTCGTGGCTATTTGTATATAATATACGTAAAAATTTTAGCATGATACCGGACGAAAGCGTTTCGGACTAGGGTTAAGGGACATTGGCTGAGTCGTAATGCTGTTTTTATTCATATTTGAATGTATTACTACGTACGCAGTCCCATAAACTGTTTCGTTAGGGTATCGTACTTGAGAACCGAGATGCATAGCGTTAAGTTTTTATACAATATATTACAGCTGAAGAAAACATACAAGAACTTTGGATTATTTTAAAGAATTCAAAAATTCATATAAAATTCAACGAGGCTCGAATCTAGATAACGGTTTTGTTTGGTTTGCGAACCCTTTGCCAAATCCTATCAATACAAAATCCAGAGCCCCAAAGACGCCCTGAAAAAACATTTGCGGCCTTCATTTCAGACGCCGCTAAACACGGTGTGTTTACCAAAGTATTTCCATTTTGAAAGCGTGAGGCCCTCCGATATTTTATAGTACAACATAATATTAAACAGCCAAGAAAATTGTTTATGTGCAAACATAACCACAACTGTATATCTGGTTGACTTCAACCATACTTGAGTATAAGTCAACCACCAGCGATTGTGGATCCTGTTCGGCAACAAACAAGGTTAAGGTTCCCTGAGTTATAAATCATTCAGTTTAAGCCCAATGGCTCTGCTGCATGATGGTTTTGTACCCCTTGGCTAACTACCACCTGCTTTCCATAATCATAATCATAGCATGAATTTTTTGTGTTGGTTAATGTGTTGGATAGCTAGTAATAAGCAAAACTCCTTATTCCATCTTAACTGACAATACGTCCGTGACTTTGGTTATGGACATTCGTTACTCTTGTCATGTGAGCCGTTTGCTTACTTGTCGACTATTTATATAAAAAGTAAAGAATGTTTAAATAAAAGAGTTTCAAGAAAATGTGTACCATTCAAGTTATGTCAGTTTGTTTATGCCTAGTTCACTTTCGATTCCGGCCCCGTTCCCCGTTCTATTCACTGGACGTTTTTGGCTCCGACGCTTGCCAGGAACCTCCTGTATAAACAAATTGTGTAGGCAGAGAGCTTCGTGATAATATTGCCCAAGTAATTGTTGGTAAATAATGCGAGAGGCAGAAGGTATTCGAAATTCAGATAAATAAAGTCAGGTAGCAAAAACATCTTTGCCTACGATCATATCTGCTGCTGTTGTGAAGCAATATTCACATTTCTATTGGTAAGAAGGTTTTCAACAGCTTGTCAGGATACATAATATGTAACGTAATTTACTCGTATGTCATAAGTTGTGTTATGGCGTGTTTCTTAAAATAGTCCACAGTTCGATATGGTACCGTATCCAAATTTAGTCCTAAGTCTCCTATTAAAACCTTTTCTAATAAGAAAATAATATTAATACTGCCTGTTACCACGGAGCTCCCGTTCTAGCAGTCAAACTTGGTAACTTTCACTGCCTGGCCGCCCGCCAACAATTCCCAGAACGTAACCGGGGAAAACACTGAATAAAAATAATTTATTTATATGATATTTGAAATGGTTTTCGACTGGCGCAAACCGATCCGATTTGTTGCGTCCTTTTGAGGTTTCGTGTCGAATTTTAAAGAGATTTAAAAATAAGAAGCAAAATACCAGAAGCTTTACTTTTCATGAAAAGGAAGGAAATTGAATCACTTCACCAAAGAACTATTAGGTTCGGAATAGAAAATCTCATTGCTTATCTCATTCTGTGTAACATCTTTTTATGAAGATTGCTTAGTGGCATAGTAGCTTATTCTAAGGCTTTATCGCTGTTCTATTTTTACGTAATATTTATGTAGTATTACGCTACGACAGAAGATAAAAGCATACCTTAGCGTGACGTTATAAAAACAGTTAAGAAAGCCATTTAAAGTTTAGTCAGGTCTGGTTATCACGTAAAAGGTTTCTAAAATATAGTCGTTGAAACTTATTGCCAAATTTTAGTAACACTAACGTATACTTATTAACAACTTGTATAACTTGACAATATCCAACACGCTCCTTTAATTTTTCAAATTATATGCGTACTACAAATCAATCACCACTTAATTCGGCGAAGGAAAACATGGTGGATAAACCTGCGGACCTGGAAGTTTTCCATTATTTTCTCAAAGGTATGTATGTAGTCTGCTAGCCCGCACTTACTTAGCGTGATGGTAACCTTAATCGCTCTGGTTATGTAAGCGACCCGTGCCCCGCAGTGGACAATACTGGACGTGATGATAATGAGCATAACGAGCTTTGATTTAAACAACAAATATAATTATTTAAAAATTTTACAACATCATTCAATGTACATATATATACCTAGTACAAAATTAAGCGTCATCAAATAAGTAATAGATTAGACAGACGTGTAAAGTTACATTTAATGATACCATAACAAATTTAACGTGAGACCAGCTTTTGTTCCCATTTCTTTTCAGTTCAGGAGGTTACGTTGCAGAACTCGCTACCATCTACTTTAAGAGATTCTAAATAATTTTCTTATTTCTATCATTTACTTAGCTAACTCTTGATGACATTAATCTATCTAATTAGAACATGTATAAAATAGATAGACGTATATATATTACGTATTACGTATTTACCACTAAGTTATATAATATGAATCACTTTTCCATTCTTTGGATTTCGACACTTGAAGAAATTTTTGACTAAGAATAAGTGATGCCCTTGTACTAACTATTCAAACGTATTTTGTTTCTTGTGTTTTTATTGTGTGCACAAAATAAATAAATAACTATCCCGTTATAAACGTGAAAACGAAACGAAACCTTTGCATGTATGTTTTATCAGGCCAAAGGCAACAATATGTTTAGATAGCTAAATCGTTAACCAGAATGCTCTTTGTTAATAATTAGCCGTAAATTAATTTGTTAATCTTTTAGCCGGCTTAGAATACTACTCCCAATCCCATGCTGGCAGAACAGGGTGTCATAAGAGGCGACAGAAGCCAGCCTGCTTGGTGGTAGGGCTTCGTGTATAGATTATATTATCAGTATTATTATTAAGTCATTAATATTATTACTGGTAATATTATCTTTCAGGAAGCCTGCCTAGCTAGCTGCCACCCTCCTGCTTGAGTCAACCGCCAAACGACTCGTCGTGGTCCGGCTGGGGGCTTGCGAGCCAGTACCTTCTTTGTAACCTTTTTCTCATTTCCTGGCCGACGACGCATCAGTGATACCTTTGGTCTTGCTGATGTCCATGGGCGACGGTGACCACTTATCATCAGGTGGCTCGTCTGCTCGGTTGTCGGCTTTTAACATAAAAAAATATATATAATATATAAGATCAAAAACGGGTTATAATACCTACACACATTGTAAAGAGGCCTACCTTTATTGACTACATAGTTCTTGTTATAAATGTTTAATTATACGACGAACTCACCAGTATCGTAGCGCAACCCACCGAGCGCACTACATAAGTTCACACTTGTAACATTATTTAGCGTAATAAAACAAGTCGCAACAACCATTTAGTTGTAGAACACGCGTCAAACTTGAAGGTAATACTCACAAGTTGCAACTAATCCCGCGAATCTGAGCCCCACGTAATATCTTTATCTTATAACTATTTTATGGTATCTCAACTCAACTTACCTTAAGAGGCCAGGCGTGACATACGGAGTCGGTAAATGGGGTAAAAATTGGGCCGTAATAAAGTTTACTATTACACAAATATTTCTAGTGTTGTATTATATAACAGAATTATATCGTTATACTAGAGTTTAATTAATTAACAACTTTTCAAACCTTTTTATGACCCTTACATCACAAAAGTTTTTTAACTATGGTACGAGTATGATATGGTATTTTACAAACTAAAAAGACTGGATTTAACAAATAATTTCATTAGTAATGGCTTGCAATATTAGTATCTACATATGAACAGACGAACATACAGATAAACGTGAAATCACCTAAATCGATTTTGTATCCTCATACTGGGCCTGTGTATCCTCCTTCTCCTGAAAGTAGTGGTAATAATATCAAACAATAAATTACTCTACGTGATTCAAAAGGTGTAATAAAAATAAGAGTACTGAGAAATTAAATTTTTCTGTCACAAATATTTTATATAGTTTTTCGATCTCCAATACGATCAACCATACTATTATATACTACGTATTATTACTACATAAATCAGGCCCGCACATCCCGTGTTGTTTCTTGTACTAGACTTACAAAACAGGGAAATTTTTTGCGTTCTGTACATCCAACACAGAGACATTTTAAAATACATAGTTTGAAAGATATCCAATAAAAATAACACATTTTTTTGCGAAACCACCAAGCGCAAAATTTGCCTCAAAAGCCTCCTCGATATCGGTCCTCTTCGAAACATCGAAATGTAAAACTTACCATTCCCCCAAGAATCTTAAAATACTCCTGAAGACATTTACGAATCTCACATGAGTCTATTTCGGACTTGACCAGGTATTTTCATAAAAACAACTCCCAAAGGGGATTGGTATTGTATAAGAATTTGGTACGAATTTCTCGGTGCCCCTGAGAGGTCTTTGGAAAATTAAATCCGTTAAAGAGTATTAGAGGGAATAACAATTTTCATAAATTAATATACATATATACCTTGACGTCAATGTGTCCGTGTGCATAACAAACCTTATTATGTCAAACCTTATTATGTACGTGTTCTGGCTTCATGTTTCTGTAATCGAGATGCTATGCGCGATTCGACGGTGCTGGGTATTACAAACTAATCGTTACACGCGCTTAGTTAGTCGCAAGTTCATTAGCTTCGAGCTACCTAATTATGTAGCAGAAATTTCATTACAATATTTGCGAGCTTCCTTTCAACATTTAATTGTGTATGAAGTTACTATAAATTATTTTAACATAATAACATATACGAAGGTTTTAAATGGAAATGTGTTTACATTTCACAAGTTCATTTTGAAAATTTTGTGACTCTTCTCTAAAGTGAAGGCTAATGGACTTTTACATAAAGATTTGGGAACATTTGTCAGAGGAAAAACCCTCCCTTCCCACTCAACCTATCCCGCTCATGTCCATAGAGACCAGCGCCCCGCCCTCCTCGTCCAAGCAATTCCCGCCCCTTAAACCGGCATCCCGTTGCTCACCCGTCCCTCCGAAGGCCAAGGCCCCGCCACCGGTATTTGTCCGGGACAAGTCAATGTGGCTTAAAGTCACTCAGCTGTGCGCAGACGCGAAAGTTTATTTTACTCACGCCCACGTAGTAGGGCAAACCGTTAAAGTCACTTCTCCAACGACTGAGGTCTTCCGCGCTTTTACGAGGCTCCTCACCCTCAATAAAATACCGTATCACACCTACGCTCTTCCGGAAGAGCGCAAGGTGCGAGCCGTTCTCCGCGGTGTTCCGTTCGAGCTTCCTAATGAAGCCATTCTCGCCGACTTAGTCGCTCAGGGTCATCCCGTTGAAGCTGCGCATAAAATGTACAGTAACACGGGTAGACAATACCCATTGGCTCTCGCCATCCTTCCCAACACGCCCGAGTCCCGGAACATCTTCCGGGCCGACTTGACCATCTGTGGTCTATCCTTTATCAAGGTAGAGCCCCCGCATAGACGTGGCTTCCCCAGTCAATGCCATCGCTGCCAGCTATACGGCCACGTAGCGGCGAACTGCTCCGCCAACCCCAGGTGCGTTAAGTGCCTGGAGCCCCACAGCACCAAAGAGTGCTCGCGTACACGCGACTCAGAGTCGCCTCCGGCCTGCGTTCTCTGCGGCCA